>CAUYSK010037348.1:0-29493 GCA_963575035.1 Avahi laniger
CCAGCTACTTGGGAGGCTGAGACAGTAGGATTGCCTGAGCCCAGGAGTTTGAGGTTGCTGTGAGCTAGGCTGATGCCACGGCACTCGCCCCAGGCAAGAGAGTGAGACTCTGTCTCAAAAAAAAAAAAAAAAAAAAAAAGAATACATAAATGATTCATCTCTAAATTGGCATAGAATTGCTTAGTGCTTTCCTTTAACCTTTAGTTTTAATTTGGTTTAACCTTTAGTTTCAGGTTTAGCTATGCCTTCCAGTGACTCTAATGACAGGGAAGCTGTAAATGGATTTGAGTTAAGTTCCTGCAAAAAGTGAATCATCAGGCACAGAAAAGCCATTTCTTCAATATAAAGGGTGGAAAGACCAAATTAAAGACTAGTCTTTAATAACCAAATGTAATTAAAATGCATTGTCAGATTTATGTTTTAGTACCTCAGAGGCATTGATATGGCCTGTTTCTGAAATGAGATTGCCGATTCCAAAAAAAAAAAAAAAAACCCAGCCTTCAATATATAGAAAATTTTCATAACCTCCTCCTCTTCTTTTAATTGCGATATTCTGATATAATTTACAGGGTAAAAGAGAAATGTATCTCTGGAGGAATTTGTAAACATACTTAAGGTTTTGTCACTTACAGAGCTTGAAGCAGAAGGATTCTTTTTCTATAATCGAGTATCATTTGGAAAACGACAATATTTATTAAGTTCCTTGGAGTGTTTTCAGTGGTACAAATCAAACCCTCCTCTTTTTTTTTCTCCTGGAGTAGTTCAGTTGCTTAACTACAGTCATTCAAAAGAGAGGCAGTTTGGCTTATTACTGACATTCTGGTTTCTCCTTTTATGAGGCTGGTCATGTGGGCAAAGTGGCAGCCTGGCTGTCAGACATTGCTGTTGAGCTTCTGTTCCTCCCTCCAGGGCCATAAGAAGTGGAGAGGAGGGGCCCCAGAGGTATCTCTCTGGGCGACTGGCTGGAGCACTCAGGGCAGCTAGTTTCCGTTGCAGGGGCTGCAGGCCCCGGTGTACAATGGACAGCAAGGGGGCTGCATTTCAATTCCCTGATCCCACTTTTCATTTCATTTCCCTACCCTCATCCCCAAAGCATTAATGATGTAATAGTGAGAGGCTGGTGACAGGCTGAGGGCTGCAGTGATCCATGTATTCCTTATTCAGGAGTCTTAGCCTGAATGCATCTGTATGAAAATTATAGAGAGGGTAGAATCATGATTGTTTATGTCAACAAAAAGTGGTATCAGTTAAAGAATAATACAACACTAGATTGAAAGTAGCAATAACTGGATTCTGCTGTCTTCCTCCGACCTTGAAAAAGACATAGAACTCCTCTGCATGTCTCTTCTCGAGACCCAGGGTAATGTGTGTTTTCTAGCGCTGTTGTGTAGATGAGGTAACGTACATGAAGTGTTCTGAACTCTTTAAAGAACGATGTCAAAGCAGTGAAATGCGATGCTGTTATTACAGTAAAGATAGTGAGGTGGAGATGGAGGAGGAGGAGGAGGAGGAGGAGGGGGAGATAGATCTGCATTTTCTTCCTTAATCTTCTAATCTTTCCAGATGCTGGTGGGTCCTTTGAGTCCCCTCTCTGCTCCTTAGATTGCAGTGGTGAGGGGTTCCGTGCTGGGGTGCAGGAAGAATGCCCTCTACCCTCTGAACCTGTGCTCATCAGGAAGGCCTTTGCAGGCATCACCCAGTGTATTGTGCTAGGGGAGCGCAGGATCTGCAGATAGAAGAAGGCATCTCTCTCTCCTGCGCAGGCTGAGGACAGGAAGCCATGGACTGTGTGCACCTCCAGGGCTTGCCTACTCCTCTTTCACCAAACCCACGGCCTGGTGCCTGGGCTCCTCTGGCCACCCTTGTTGAAAAAGGAAAGTGAATCCAAAGAGGCCAGTGCTTCCCACTGAGCTTGTGAAGTCCGGCTGACTGGAGGTCCTTTTGGAGCAGCCTAGCAGCGTGAGCACAGTTGTTACTGCCCCATCAGCCATGTCCTTCAGTGCCACCATTCTCTTCTCCCCTCCCAGTGGCAGCGAGGCCAGATGCTGCTGCTGTGGCTGTAAGAGTGAGACTGGTGGGGGCAGCGCAGGCTCTCAGGGCGGGAATCCTCCTCCCAGCACCCCCATCACAGTGACTGGACACGGCCTGGCCGTGCAGAGCTCAGAGCAGCTCCTGCATATTATCTACCAGCGGGTGGATAAGGCAGTGGGTCTGGCTGAAGCCGCTCTGGGGCTTGCCAGGGCCAACAACGAGTTGTTAAAACGTCTCCAAGAGGAAGTGGGTGAGCTAAGGCAAGGGAAAGTGTCCACCCCTGACGAAGATGGGGAAAGCAGGGCACATAGTTCCCCGCCCGAGGAGCCTGGGCCTCTCAAGGAGAGTCCTGGGGAAGCCTGCAAGGCTCTGTCTGCCGTGGAAGAGGAGTGTGACAGCGTGGGCAGCGGCGTGCAGGTGGTGATCGAGGAGCTGCGGCAGCTGGGAGCGGCCTCGGCTGTGGGGCCTGGGCCTCTGGGTTTCTCGGCCACCCAGAGAGACATGCGGCTCCCGGGATGCGCGATGGCAGCCAGCGAGGGCGCCCCGCTGCTCAATCCTGTGAGTATGGCAGAGGGTTGCTGCTCCCGAGCACTTTCCAGGCCTTTTGCTCTTTTTTTCCCTCTCTCTTATCTATCTTTCTCCTCATCTTTAAATTTTTCTTTGTGGTAAAACAAAACAGTACCAAGTTTCCTTTGCTTTTGGAGACAGTCAGCACCCCTATTTTCTTCCTGATCCCTGAGGCTCTTTGGCAGAAGGTCATTTTTTTGGCGTGTGTGGCGAGCAGGTGCCCCTCCCTCCCTCTCAGTGGCTTGCATGGCACCTTCTCCTCCTCAGCTGTCTCGGCTGCTCCATGGGCTTTGCCTCTCCTGGCGAGAGTGCCTGCCGTGCACAGACGGCTCATTCATATTTTATCGTGGGCCGTCTGCTTGCCAAGAGGAGTTCAGTACAAAGAGAGATGGGAATGAGAGGGAAGAGAGGCAGAGGTGGAGGGACAGGAGGAAAAAGTGCGAGGACAAAGGTAAAGATCACAGACGACAGGTATGAGGAGGGAAGGAGCCAAGTAGAGATGAAGGGTTGAGGAAGGAGAAAAAGTGGGGGAAAAGGGAGCATGGAAGAAAGGTGAGTCTATGTGAGAAGAAGAGAATTTACATGGGAGAGAGACTATGAGGTAAGGTGGGAGGGAGGTAGAGGAAAGGAAATAAAATGTGAAAAAGAACTGGACAGTTGAGAGTTAATAGTAAGAGAATAACGTATAAGGAGAGAAGGAAGAAAAGAAAGAAGCAAGTGAGCATATTTTGTGAGCAGGAAAAGACGTAGAAGTACCTTGTGCTATTTCAGTTTCTATACTGCTCAAGGGCCATATGAGCAGGAAAATCCTGGCTGAGTGGAGTAAGAACTGCAGACCGCCACACATGGAAGTCTGAAAAGGAGACAGAGCAACTATAGAGACCACAGAGGTGGGAAACTAACAGATGTGGTGCCACTTGAGAGCCGGCGGGAGGTCTGTCAGTCTCGTCCACCCTACTCTCCATCCGCCCTCTCTCCCTCCGCCCCCCATGACAAGGCAGAGACACCCAATAAAGAGTAAAGGAGCAGAACACGCAGGGTAGATGGGAGGGATAAAACTCCCAGCCCATCTGCTGGATCTGAGAAATGAATACATAAACGCCCCTCTCCCCCTCCAGTGTAGCACAGCAACTGGCCACTGTTCTCTGGAAGGCACCCCGTGTGGGTATGGCCACTGCCGCTGGACTCTCTCAGTGTTTCGGGCCTGAGGGAGGAGGCTCTGGGAGGTGGGAGGCAGGAGGGTACCATTGCCCTGAGCTGTGGGTTCTTTGAGACAGGGAAGGCTTCCAAGCCAACAGGATGGAATTAGATTTCACAGCGCAGAAAGCAGCTCACAGGTCTATAAATCTCAGCCTCCTCCCCCGCTTCTTTCTGTGTGTGTGTGGGTTTTTTTTTTTCCACTTTCACCGTTTTGTTTTCTTGGCTGCAGAGATCCCCCCTCCTTTCTTCCTCCATCTCCCTTGCTCCCTCCTTCCTTTCCCTGCCCTGTGTGTCCTTGAGTGAGGGCACAGGCAGTCAGGGGCAGGATGAAGGTGAGGGCACAGACTGGCCCTGGGCTGGAGGATAGGTGAGGGGAGCTCTCGGCGCCAGCCCCTCTAGTGATTTCTGACTTCATATTTCCCTCCTTTGCTCTCATTTTTCTTTTATTTCACCTCTTTATTGTTGTTACTGTTTTATTTTCTTGTTCCTTCTCTTGCTTGGTTTCCCTTTCTTGTGATCAATCACTTCCTTCCCTAATCCCTTTTAAATAAAACTTACCTAGCTACATTTCTTATACCCAAGACCAAACCATAAATGACTGCTCACAAATACAGCGTCAGAAACATGCCTTGTCCTTGTGAGCAGCCCTGTGGTAATGACCCAACATGAGAGGCCCTGTACACACGTGACATACTTGCCCAGCACTCCCATAGGAGTCCCAGAGAAACAAGCCATTGACCATTAGAGACTGTGCTAGATTCTCCCCTTCTTTCTACTCTGTGTTCACTGTTCTTGGCCAGAGAATGATGGTTGACCAGGTTCCCCTACGCCTGGCTGGCTAACAAGCTATTCTTTTTTGTACTCTTAGCTGGTGGATGACTATGTGGCCTCTGAGGCTGCAGTACAGCGAGTGCTGGTCCCTGCTTATGCCAAGCAGCTTTCACCAGCCACACAACTGGCTATCCAGCGGGCAACCTCAGAGACAGGGCCAGAAAATGGAACCAAGCTGCCACTACCTCGCCCCGAGGACATGCTCAATGTTGCTGCTACATTGGACGGAGCCTTGGAAGAGTCAGGCCCTGGGAGCACTGGCGAGCTGAGACACTCTCTAGCGTTTACTGCTTCCCCATGCAGGACCAGAGGAAGTGGGCAGAAGAATTCCAGGCGCAAGCGGGATCTGGTACTCTCTGTGAGTGAGCTCAATTTCTATACATTTCTCTTCAGTCTGGAGGAATAAGGGAAGAGTGAAGGGTAGGTTGATTTTAAGCCTTCCATAATGAATGAATGGTATACTGAATCTGACTGGAGTGGGAGGGGCTAGAAGAGAGATTATCCTGTAACCCTCAGGATAGGCAGTTCCCCTGCTATAAATTGAGCTTCTAGGCTTTTCCAGATAAAATGATATCTTCCTTTTAAAGAAAAGGGAATCTCCCAGTGTTCTAATAATCCTGATGGGAAGATCTTTAAGGAATTGAACAGGCTGATCACCAAAAGGTAGTACTGGAAACTGCCTACAAATTTAACCAATGTGCAGGGTCAGTGGCAAGAGGCCCGCTGGGTGAAAAAGCCAAGCTGTCCTCAGATGGTTACAAACCTCAAAGATGCAGAGGGCCACTAGACAGCTCAATTATAAAGGTTTAGAGAGTCTAGTCATTCCAAGAGCACTTGGCAGGGAAGGGACTGGCCTGAACCAGGTCTGACCGAAACCTCCTTGGAGTGGCTGGGAGCCCTAGGAACACGCCGCTGAGCTGGGACCCCCCAACCTGGCAGCTGACACAGACCTAGAGATCTAGGGCAGTAGTTCTCAACTTGGGGTGATTTTGTCCCAGGGGACATTTGGAACTGTCTGGAGACATCTCTGGTTATCACTGGTGGAGGGCAGGAAAAGGTAATGAGAATGTTACCGGCATCTAGTGGGCGGAGGCCAGGTCTTCTGCTAAACATCCTACAATGCACACGACAACCCCCCTAACAAAGGATTATCTACCTCAAAACGTTAATAGTGTGGAGGTTGAGAAACCTTCTTCTAGGGTAACTACTGTCTTTTGTATCAACTCTGTGCCCCAAAGCTTCTTTCTGATAACCATGGGGATGTTCTTCAGCCACATATTGTTCACGTAGACTGTAACGAGCTTCCATTCTCTGGATAACGGCTGATGTGAAGTAACTGGAGAATCCTGGTTGGGAGTAGAAGTCACCACTCATATCCAGCCTAACTCCCATCATTATGCAGATTCCATTTCTTCTTGTAACAAAGCCGATTACCATTTATGCCTCCTTTATTTCTGTTACCTCCTTATTCCTTTTCTTTTATCTCAGAGATCCTACTCTTCCTATCCCTTATTCATTTGATTTATCACTGACAGATTCCACCCACCACCCCTTGCCCCCCAGTCGGGAAGACACCCATTCATAATCAGTATCAACTTGTTTCTAACTTTCATTTTGAGTTTTGGTTATGTTCAGGGACATCTCCTCACTTATCAAGAACAGGAGATGAGTTTGGTTTCCCTGTCATGGAGTTATGGATTTATGGCCCCTATTGGGCCACTCCTGCTGCCAATAATAGGATTGGAGGTATATACCTAAAAGTGCATTTCAAGGGATTTCCCAAAACTTCACAGTGTTTAAATCATAAATATATGTGTGATAATTATAATTTGCATAAAAATCAAGATATTCCATTATTTCCATTCCACTCCTGCCTACTGTCTCCTGCCTCCAGAAAGAGGTACAGTGCCGAGGCCTGGCTTCTTCCTTCCTTTTGGAGAGCTTGGTAGAACCGAGGGACTGCTGGGAGGATAATATGCTCACTCATCATGCTTTCTCTGTTATTGCGCTTGAGAAGGATCTGGAGTCAGAGAATTTTGCTGCCCATCACAGAGGAAGGTTTAAAATATTCTTGTGCCAGACTATGGGTTTAAAGGGGGAGGGATAGTTGCAGATCTTCACTATTCTAATCTTTAGCTTTGGGAAGGAATCAAAGAGGCACCTCTCCAATCTGCTGGGGCTCCTGTGGATTGCTGCTAGGGATTCTGTGAACCAAAAGCACCAAACCAGAACTCTTAATTCCATGGAATGCTGCAGATCCCAGCCATTCTTTGGGGAAATGTATTTATTTTTAGCTCACTCAGGAGGTATGTGAGCCAGCAGCCTTTACAGTCTTAACACTTATTATTGTCTAGAGTATTTTCCCTTTCCACTTCAAGCCTGGTTTGATTTTTATCAACTGATCTCTTCCAAGCCACTTGAGTTGGAACCTATACAACTCCCTTTTTCTTTTTTTCTGAAACTCTCCCAAATACTTTCTGAAACATTCACCCACTCTTTTATGATTTCTTAAGTTTAGACTGCTATGAGGTAAAATAACCATGTCAAATATGAAGCTAGTAAAACAACAGTCCTTTTTATAGAGTGGAGACCCTAACCTAGAGTTGACAGTATGTTCCTAAATTGGTATGGTCAGTCAGCCATAGAGGCAAAAGGATAAATTGAGCATTTCTGAATATGGAGCTGAAGCCTTTAGACCAGGATAAGAATCTGTCAGTTTGGGAGTGGGTAACTTTCATTGAGTGAGGGAACTTGAGATGAAAATATAATTAGAAACAATAAAACTAAATTTAACAGAAGGAAATGTAGAATCCAGCATTGGAGTTCAAAAAACCAGTTGCAGAATGGTAGAGACAGTATCCATGTGAAAAATGGACCTGAGTGGACTATAAGCCCACCATCAGTGAATGCTATGACACTGTGAGTGAGGGTGATGTTGCTGAGAAAGGTCACACCGTCTTAGGTTTCATTCCTAGAAGTATAGAGTTCCACTCAGAGAAGTAACACTCCCTTTGGCGAGACCTCAGCTGATGAGTTGGATTCTGTTCCAGGTGCCACTTTATAAGAGGGAGACTGGAAAACCAGAGAGCTTCATAGTCTGATGAGGAGTCTGTCTGGAAACTATGTCATGAAAATGCTTGAAGGACTTGTAGGTATTTAGGCCAGATAAGAGAAGATATTCAAATATTTCAGGTGCTATTATGGGCAAAACTGGGGTTAGATTTTGAAGCATCTAAGACAAACCTTTTTAACACTTAGAAATGTTCAACACTAGAATAAGCTGACTCAAAAAGGAGAACCCGTTATTAGATGTGTATAAGCAAAACTGAAAGACAGCTTGTTTTATGATGTAAAAGGGAGATTGGGTGATATAGTCTCCCAGGTCCTTTCCAATTCACATCTCTGTTGTTTTAGATTTCCGTTTTTCAAACTGTGGTGTGTATACCCCTGAGATTTGTGGTAATGTGCAAAGGGATATATAAAGCCATGGACAAACCTGGGGCATCTTCCTGGGTCATCAATTTCACTGGAAGATTTCAGATGACATCTTTATATTAAAATAAATACAGATATATTTTGAAGACAAATGTGAAATTTGCAAGAGTAAGAGACTTCAAGAAATGTCCACTTGCAGTAGTCCTGGTGTATCTTCGCTCTTTCCTTGCCATTAGGGGTATGTTCACAGAAATGTTCGAGACCCTCTGCTCTAGTGACCACGTTACTCAGAAGCAGAAGTAAGACCAGGGATGGTCCTGGAATCTTACACAAATTATAAGAAAAGAAAAGACTCCGTTAGAACATTAGAAATACTAACTTGGCTAGGATCTCTGGCTTAGAAAGGGCATCTACAAATATGGTACCTAGACTATGGGAAATATTCAGGCAGAGAACCCCATAGGAACAACGCCTTTTTACTTCTAGGGACCAGAGGAGAGTTTTCATAGTATCCACTCCTGGCTTGATTCTGTTGTTTTTGTTTTGTTTTTCCCCCTAGAAATTGGTCCACAATGTGCATAACCACATCACCAATGACAAGAGATTCAATGGGTCTGAAAGGTATGGTCCCCTTGAGGAAAAAGAATCACAAGGTCCTTTGCAAAGGAGAGGGAAGTCGAGGGGGATGCTCCAGTACAACAGTGATACTAAGGCTTTGACCTCACCATTGTCCCTTGTATCCTGTCTTAGGCCATGGAGGGATATGCCACAAAGTTGATTAGTGCTGGGTATCTCGTTTATCTGGTTCTTTCAAAGCTGACTGCCTTATTCACTGTCTTCTCTTTGTGGCAGCATCAAGTCCTCTTGGAATATTTCAGTAGTAAAGTTCCTTCTGGAAAAGCTCAAGCAGGAGCTGGTTACCAGTCCCCACAATTACACTGATAAGGAGCTGAAAGGTGAGAAAAACTCACCTTTTAATTTCCAGCCCCTCACCCTCCCATGTTCTTGGTCAGAGGGGAAGAGGCATAACGGAAATGATTTGGGTGGTTTTCAAAACGGTGGATTTAAAATCTTTTTTTTTTTTTTTTGACTATTCTTCTCACCTACAATATATTCGTAGGATTACCTCAAATTGCCTTTTTATTCTCCTACTCAGTCTGATATCAAAATGAGAGAAGGGCTACAACACCATCATGCATTCTGTTTATGCCAGGCCTGAAGGTGAGGTGTTATGAAGAAGTCAGAAGCCAGGCCTGCCCTTTTGTCCCTAAATATTACATCCTGGACTTTCTACCTTGTTTGCTCTCTTCTGTTAAAATGACTAAAGAGCTAACCCTGAAGTATTATGAAAGCTTCCGCTGAAAAAGTACTTGTAATCTGCTATCAGAGTAGCAACAGGGGTAGGTTTAATTGGCGGGGGCTGGGGGAGAGGGAATGCAGAAGCAATTGGAGTTTTCTTTTTCCAGTGGGAGATAATCTAGAGGAGCTAGTGTTGGAGGTGGAGGTGGACAAAGAGAGCTAAACCAAAGGGGAGTGAATAGATGCTGATGCATATGCCAAAAAAGCCCATCGTCTAAACAGTGATTCCCAACTTCCCATTCAGTAGTGTTAGGGCAGAAAAATGAGCTGAAGACCACTGTTCTAGAAGACTCTGCTTCTTGCTTCTCTCCCTGCCTCCTCTCCAGGAGCCTGCGTGGCCTACTTCCTTACTAAGAGGCGCGAGTACCGCAACTCCTTGAACCCCTTTAAAGGCCTGAAGGAAAAAGAGGAGAAGAAACTTCGAAGTCGCCGATACCGGGTAGGTTTCTAGGCCTTCCTTTCAAGATGCTAAACTCTAAACCCTAATAAGCCACAGTGGGAAAGGACAGAGGACATGGCACCTGAGAATAGGGTTGAGAGCCAGGAATGTAGGCAGAGAAGGATGAGCCAGTTCTAAGATTTGACTTGGCGACTGGGTTCTCTTAGGCACTGATCTTACACAGCCTTCCCCACTCAAACCCTTTTTCCAAATCTAATCTGTTTCTCTTCCTAACCTTTGTCCTGGGCTCCTCCCTTAGCTTTTTGCCAACCGATCCAGCATCATGAGGCATTTTGGACCTGAAGACCAACGCCTGTGGAAGGATGTGACAGAAGAGCTGATGTCAGATGAAGAGGACAGCCTTAACGAGCCAGGTGTCTGGGTGGCCCGCCCTCCCCGTTTCCGGGCCCAGCGCCTCACAGAGCTCTGCTACCACCTGGATGCTAACTCTAAACATGGCACCAAAGCCAACCGTGTATATGGGCCTCCCTCAGACAGACTGCCTTCTGCTGAAGCCCAGCTCCTTCCACCAGAACTTTACAATCCTAATTTCCAAGAAGAGGAAGATGAGGGAGGCGATGAGAATGCACCCACTTCCCCATCTTTTGACCAACCCCACAAAACCTGCTGTCCTGACTTGAACTCATTCATTGAAATCAAGGTGGAAAAGGATGAATGAACTCTGCAGCTGCGAATGACTCTGGCTTCTGCCACTCCCCATGTCCCAGAAATGGGCAGCCAGGGGGCTTCCCAGAGTAATGAGGTACCCTCTGCAGTCTGAGAAAGCAATTTGCCTCTCTTCTTAACACAGTCCATTGGAAGTGGAAGCTGGAAGATATGGTGGGATAAAAGAATTTATCCAGAAGGGGAGAAACTCCCCCCACTGTGAATGGCAAGCCAGAAAATGCTTATTCCTCAGCATAAACAGTGCCTCGGAGGAGCGTGGGATGAGAAAAGGAGGAGGATGGGTCTAAGAAACATGAGGCCTTCTTGACATATGCCCTGTCTCTGAGTTGTTTCTGCCCCCACCCAGTTCAACCCGAGCTCTGGGGAAGCAGCCCAGGTTGTACCTTTTGCTTCCCCATGACTGCTGGTCTTGCTCTGCAGTGGAAGTAGAACAGGACCAGTCCTGGAAAATACTGCCACCTGGTGGGCAGTTTCAATTATGGGCTTGATTCTTCTGAGCAAGAGAACATGGGTTCAATGTTTGGGAATTGGGATCTAGATACAGTAGCTATTGTTTATTGAATTATATAAGGTAGATTTTACCATTCCTGTCTTACAGATGAGCAAATTAAGGCTTAAGGAGTTCCCATATCTCACCGGCCAGGTTCTCTCACACTGTGTGACCAAGCTGAATATATAGCTTTGTAGCTATTTCTTAGTCCTGTTAACCAGGCTGCATTTTAGGGAGGGGATATGTGTATGTGTGCACATGAGAATTTTGACTGGATTGAGAAGTAAAAATGACTCTATATTCATTCATGCAGCCCTACAACAAATATTGATTGCTTACTAATGTCAAGGTACTGTGTGCTAAGTGCTATGGATACACTGATAAAGGTTAGATGCTGATCACAGGTTCTATTAGCTAATCAGGAAGCCAGGCAGTTGAGCAGGCGATGAAATGAACTGTGGTAAGGGTGACCATGGGGGTGTGCAGGGTGCTATGGGAGTTTACAGCAGGGGTAGCTAACCTACTCTTGCTGTCTGGAAAGGCTTCTCAGAGGAAGTAATGCTTAAACTGCTTCCTAAAATGGGAGGAGTTAGCCGGCAAAAGGGAAAGGGAAGCTGAGAGTGTTCCAAACACGGGAAACAGCAGGTACAAAAGTCCAGAGGCAAGAGATTATGGACAAGGTCTAATTCTACTGCAGACCAGTTTGGGAAAGGGATAATGCTGAGAAGAGAGACTGGAGAGGTACAGACCTTGTAAAACATCTTAAAGATTATAGACTTTAGCTCAAGGGCAGTGAGAGATCATTGAAAGGTTTTAAGGTTGGAAATGAAATGATTAGTTTTGTGTGTGATCGGACAGTCCCCTACTTATGATGGTTCAACTTAACGATTTTTCAAATTTACGATGGTGCAAAAGTGATATGCACTGGGTATGTTCCTCATCTTGCTATTAGATTATATCCAGATAAACTCATTATAAGTTGAAAATACATTTTCACCTTATGATATTTTCAATTTACAAGGGGTTTATTGGATAAACATTATCCAGATGTAGCCCCATCTTCACTTGACAAACACCTGTATTAGAAGAATCACTTGACCTCAGGGTGTAAGATGGATTGAAGGGAGCAAGCCTTGGCTGGGAAACTTCTGCACTGGTTTAAGAGAGAAAAGATGGTGACCGGACATACATTGTGATGATGAGGGAAGGACTGGTTTGAAAGATATTTAGGAAGCAAAATTGACAGAACTTGGTGATTGACAGGACTTGGTTGGATTTGAGGGTAAGGGGGAAGGAAGGACAGAGGGTTGATGTTCGTTTCTGGCTTAAGCAGCTAAGTGGTTAATGACGCCATTTACTCAGGGAATGCTGGAGGAGCTAGTTTCGGGAGGTAGGGAAGATGAGATCAGTTTAGTTAGTGTTGGGCACCTGTGAGGCAGCCCAGTGGAGATGCTGGTAGTCAGTGGAGTTTTTTGGTCCCAGAAAGTCTGGGTTAGAGATATGGATTAGGCAGTCATCTGTGTAGGCAGATCGTAATTAAAGTTTTGGGGATGAAGAGGGCCTGTGGAGCTCCCAGCTCCAGTTCAGACTGTGGAGTGGCTACCCTGGGGTCATGAACACTACTGGAGTATGTTCTGTCAGTGTATGCTTCCTTCCCTCATTCCTCTCTGCTTCCTGTTATCCCCTGAAACAGTCGTCCCAACTGTGCCCATTGTTGCCAACCACTAGCTCTTGGATGGGCCTCCTTCAATGGCTTCTCAACTTTTCATAAGATTTAACTCTTATCCTTACCCCAAAGGGTCAAAGCCAAATATTAGGGACTACGTGGATATTTTAGATGTGAGTAATTGAAAGGAAGAATCTAGGTTCTCCTTTCCCATCTGGAAACAGGAAAGGAGGGAAAGCATTACGGTTAGTTCTGAAGATGTTGCTCACAGTAGATTCTAGATGCAGCCTAACAGCTCCCTCTGTTACGAGTGCTTTCAGTCTTCCCTGCTTCCAGTCTTATAGTAAACTCTCCTCAAGATCAGAGAAAAGCTGTAGGCTTGACGAGGGAAACAGGTTGATTCTTAGGAGAGAGAAGGTCAGGGAGACAATGCAGCCAGGACAAAGACACCAAATAGTTTGTGCCAAATTAATTTCCCAAAAGATATTAACCTCCTTTCTTTCCCCATTCCCTAAGGCTACACTAAGACTATAAAAGGTGTTCAAAATGTTGATATGAAAACAATATGCATGATTTGTTTGCATATAATTTTCATACTCATTTATTATCTAAATACAAAGGAGTCATTTTCCTACTCCATTCTATTTCCTCCGCTCCTTGGCCCCGATGGGCTAGTCTGGGCAAAAAAATTAGTTGGCTGGTATTTAATTAGGTATGTTTAGCTTCAGCCAGGGTTTCTTCTTTTCTTTATTCTTGATCGTTCTAGAATGGTCAATATCAGCCTCTTTTTCTTTTCCATCTTGACCACTTTCACTTGCTATTTACTATAAATGGCATTTCTTTTCTTCCTCTTAAGTTAGTACTTACTCTTTATCACCAAGCTTCTGTGGGCCAACCAAGGGGGGAGGGTATTAGCCAGCCCTGAAACCAGGCCTTCCGTGATCCCCACAGTCACCTGAAATACTTGCTAAAAATCTCATTTCCTAACACCAGGGGGTGTCTGTCTATCCCTCTATCAGTCCTACCCTTAAGGTAGAGGTTAGTTCCAAACCTTTTTCTCATTCCTTTCACTGCTTTTACATACATGCTAAATCTCCTTTCCTTCCTCTAAAAATAGAGTTTAGTCCCAAACCTTTTCCTCACTCCTTTTCACTGCTTTTACGAACACACAAAATCCCTCTTCCTCCCACCCTCCCTCGGCACCGCCACAAAACTTTGGGTCCAGAAAGTGGTGTCTTTTTATTGCAGTTTATATGTCTCTCATTCTCCCTGGACAAACTTGCCCTTTCCTTTGTCTATGTATCCTTTGGTCTCTGCACCACCTACACTCTCCTTTGCTCTGGCTCTCCCTTTCTTTTCGCTACTTCCACCTCTCTATGTGCGCTTCCTCGCCTTTCAGAGCTGTCTTTACATACATACACGTCTGAACCTCTTTAGGATCTGCCTTTCTTCCTTCTGTTTGTCTTCCTCAGTACGGCTCTATCCCTGCTTCACCACTTCTGTACCACTCTCTCTCTATCTCTCCCCCAGTCCCCACACTAGGAACAAAGTCACGGTGTTTGCGCAGAACATGCCTCCCCTCGCCCGGACTCAGACCGTGACATTCCACCGTGCTCCTCCGCGCATTCCAACTGCAAACAAAGAGTCCCCGTCCCCTTTCCTCCCCATGCTTTCCTGTTCCAATTCTTGAGTGTCGTAGTGGCAGCTGTCCAAACTGCCCCTTGCCCTCCTCTCCCGTCCGGTTCGCAGATCTCCACCTCCAGGGCAGTTAGCACTAGCGACCCTCAAAACACGCACACACCAGAGATCCCTGCGCGGACACCCCCGTCGCTCTCATACACACCGCGCTCCGCCCCACCGGGAAAGTAGATCCGGCCAGGCAGACAAAAGTTTGGGAGAGAAGTTCGGTCTGAGGAGAGCGTGAGAGCGAGGGGGGCGGGGGCCGGGGATAGTGGGGCGGTCTGGCGAGTCAACTCGTGAACAGATAGACCTGCGGACGGGACAGCTGCTGCTGCAGGCCTTTCTAGCCCCGCTTAACCCCAGATGCGCGGGGGGACGCAGCCCCTCCCGCTGGGGGATGCTGCGGGATTCTTGGCGCCGGGCATCCGGGCCGCCCGCTAAGCCCCTGTGCCTACCCCGTGCCCCTGGGGAACCGGAGTCCAGCCTCAGGGAAGGTGAAGCGGCCGCTGAGAAGCTGCCGGGTGCCGGGCGGGAAGGGGGCTGGAGGCCGCAGGCCCGAGGGCATGGAACGGTTAGGGGAGAAAGCCAGTCGTCTGCTGGAGAAGCTCGGCCGCAGAAAGGGTGAATCTAGCCGGTCTGGGTCAGATGGGACCCCCGGTCCGGGCAAGGGGCGCCTGAGTGGGTTGGGGGGACCTAGGAAATCAGGGCCCCGAGGAGCTACTGGGGGACCCGGGGATGAGCCATTGGAGCCGGCCCGGGAGCAGGGCCCCCTGGACACTGAGCGGAATCCGCGGGGCTCCTTTGAGGCGCAGCGCTACGAAGGCTCTTTTCCCGGGGGGCCGCCGCCTACCCGGGCCTTGCCTCTACCTCAGTCATTGCCCCCCGATTTTCGGCTGGAGACAACAGCACCAGCCCTAAGTCCCCGCTCCAGCTTCGCCAGTAGCTCAGCCAGCGACGCGAGCAAGCCGTCCAGCCCCCGGGGCAGCCTGCTGCTGGACGGAGCAGGGGCTGGCGGAGCCGGAGGTAGCCGGCCCTGCAGCAATCGTACCAGCGGCATCAGCATGGGCTACGACCAGCGCCACGGGAGCCCCTTGCCCGCGGGGCCGTGTCTGTTTGGCCCACCCCTGGCTGGGGTACCGGCAGGCTATTCCCCCGGAGGGGTCCCGTCCGCCTACCCGGAGCTCCATGCCGCCCTGGACCGACTGTGCGCTCATCGGCCCGCGGGGTTCGGCTGTCAGGAAAGCCGCCACTCATATCCCCCAGCCCTGGGCAGCCCTGGATCTCTAGCCGGGGCCGCGGTGGGAGCGGCCGGGCCTTTGGAGAGACGGGGGGCGCAACCCGGACGACACTCGGTGACCGGCTACGGGGACTGCGCCACGGGCGCCCGATACCAGGATGAGCTAACGGCATTACTGCGCCTGACCGTGGGCACCGGTGGGCGAGAAGCCGGCGCCCGCGGGGAACCCTCGGGGATTGAGCCGTCAGGTCTCGAGGAGCCGCCAGGTCCTTTCGTTCCAGAGGCTGCCCGGGCCCGGATACGGGAGCCAGAGGCCAGAGAGGACTACTTTGGTGAGTGAGAGAGAACTGGTCAGGCGCGGGAAGGGACCCGTCACCGCATTCGGTTCTTCACTGCCCCGGCGGCCCAAAGTGCCGGTGTTCAGGGGTCTGAGGCGGAGACGCAGGACTAGAAAAGAAACAAGAGGGATGGACGGGGGCGGACCCCAGAGCGCTTTCCCCTTCCTACTGGTCTTCAAATGAACCAGGGCTCCTCATTCCTGATAAATTAAATCCCCTGGTTGTCTCATGAGTCCCAGTTTCTTGAGCATTTGAGGCTCGCTTTTCTGCAGTACGAGGCCTCGTAGGGAAGGGACCAAGTGGGGCAGTGAGAGCATCCTCCCAGCTTGTTCCCCCCTTCACGGCGGTGCCCCTACAGGATTCTGAGCGCTGCTCCCCCACCCGGGCCCAGGCTCCGCCCGCAGGAATTCGGGGAATGCGCGGGTGGGGGGGCCGGGCAGGCGGGCCGCGTGCGTGCCGACTCCTGCCCGGGCGCTCCAGGTGCCCGCGGGCGGGGCCGGCCGCAGCCGCGCTGCCGAGGGGTGGGGTACGGGGTGGGGGTGGAGGGGCGCTTTCTAGCACGCGTGGAGCAGTGGCCGTTGTCGAGGGTATGGAGCTTGTAAGGATGAAATGTCCTGGGAAGGAAAGCAGGGATCCAATTGCTGCCCCAGTCCTGCCGGCTAGGTGCGTGCGTGGGCATTTATGCAGAGACCGGGTGGTACCAGCCTGTTTTCCCTACCCTCCGGAGGAATTCAGGACAAAATCCGTGACCACTGGTACACCATCATCCCTGGATGGATAACGACCCTGTGTAACTGCCAGAAATAACCTGGCCTTGAGTTCTGACCATAACCTGCTCAGAATTCAGGCCAGAAGTAGGCCCTTACATCCTGCCACTGTTAAGGAAACCCTGTTGCTCTTTCCCTCCCCCACTCTGTTCAAGAAGTATTGATTGATTATACATTTCAGCTACAGGGATATTGGGGTCTTGAATGATCTTTTAGGCATCCATTTGCTATATAAAGAAATACTGATCTGATTGTGATTGGAAAGAAGTGGAGGGCTCACCCCCTCAGGGCTTTGGGCCCCTTCAGTTTTCCAAGCATCTCCTTCTCACCTTTCTCCTTGCCCTGTACCCCATGCTGTAAAAAAAACTCTATGGCTAGAAATGGGAATAGGGAGATGAACACAGCCAGGTGGGGATGGTTGGGGAGGCGGTTCAGGGGTAGCAGGGCTGCAGGTTGGAAGGGTCCTGCATAGTTCAACCCCAACTCCTCCCCATTCTTTTTTCCCAGCCCCAAGCCCACCTCGAGAGAGGAAAGCCCAGAGCAGATGATGCTAAACTACTTTGGTCAAGGGAAACTGAGTGACAGGGCCCATTTAGCAGTTTCCTTATGAGGCCCAGGAGAGGTGGCTGGGAAAGAATTCTCTTAGGCTGAACCATCAGAGCCAAAAGGAAGAAGGGAACTCAGAGAGAGTGCAGTAAAATGGCAGGAAGAACCTAGGTGTGGATATGCTGGGTTAGAGGAGGTAAGGCAGACATGCCTGAACAGTTTCCTCTTATCTTCCTGTAACGTCCAAGGCTTCCCTCAGAATGGCTCTGACAGGACCCCCTCGCATAGCAGTCTTGAAGCATATCTCCATCTACTTCCATGAGGATGCCATGGTTTGAATTCAGAGGTGGGGGCCTCTTCTCTCTGGGGTCAGGTTGCCTCCCTTGACAGTACCCCTATAAGCCCTTTCTACCCCCAGCCCAAATTTGACTGTACCCTCCTACTTTTGCCCCTACTAGGGGCCCTCTTTGGCTTCAGCCTTGCCCAGCTGCCAGAGGGTGGGAGCAGGACAGGCCTGGGCCCATCAGTTGCTGCAGCTGCTGCACAGGCTCCCAAGCCCCTGGGCAAAGACTGGGATGGGCCCCAACAGGCAGGGAGTGTGGCAGTGTGCCGAGGGGAAGAGGTGGGGCAGGCCCGTTGGGATCTGCTCCCCAAAGACAGGCCCTAGCCCTCACTCATAGGCCTGGAATTGGGGAGTGGAGGGAGGGAAGAACACACCCAGGAAAGGCTGGTGCCAGAGCCAGATGTATGTATCTTAGGGGGAGGGGTTGGAGGGTTGTGTTGTGTTGGGGAAGAGCAGTTCATTCTGTGTCCCTCCCATGATAGAAGGTGACATGGAGGCTTTAGGGATTCTCCTACCCTTCCTCCCTTCCTGTGCAACCGCGGTTCCTGGAACCACCTGCATTTTCAGCAGCCACCTCCACCTCCCACAGGAGTCGTGCTTACACGGTCCCCTCTGCACAGGGCCCTCTGCTGAACCAGATTCTTCTCTCCATCCTTGGAAGCCTGCTGCAGAGAGATATGTTGTAGCTGAACAGTAGCTTGTTTTACTGATGGGAAAACTGAAGGCCCAGAGAGGCTTTCTGGGCCTGGCTTTCTTATTCTAGGAAGTTTTTTTATCTGCTACTGAGCCCCTGTGGACCAGCATCTCTGACTGTTTGTCTCACGTGCTGCAACAGGAATCATACCTTGCCCTTGTAGTCTTTTCTCCCTAACAAAAACTAGACATCTGAAGACCAGGGACCATGTTTTAGACTTTTTCCAATTTTCTTCAGTAGTGGGTACTATGCAAGATACAAAATAGATGCTCAGAAAATGAGTCATCAAATGAACAAGATGGCTCTCCCCAGCCAAGATCTTGCTGCATCCCATTACTTGTTAATCTTCTCTTCCCAGAAGGGATCCCATCAGAGGGAGGCTGTGTCCTCTGGTACATCAGAAAAGAGCAATCAGGAAAGCTTGGGAATCCCTGGTTTGAGCTAGGGGAGTGGGGTGTGACACTGACAACCTCTTCTCTCCTCTTAGGCACCTGTATCAAGTGCAACAAAGGCATCTACGGACAGAGCAACGCCTGCCAGGCCCTGGACAGCCTCTACCACACCCAGTGCTTTGTGTGCTGCTCCTGTGGTGAGTACAGCCCTGCCACTCTAGCACCCCCTGCCCCATACACACTTACAAGTGCTGTGGGGAGCAGGAAGAGATGTGTGCTCACAGAGCAGCTGTTGGGTCCCCACCTAGTGTCTAGAGGCCCACCTTCTCTCTTGATTCCCCTCTCTGCTCTACCTGGCTCTCCCCCATAGGAAATCTGCTTTCTGGAGTCCATCCTCCTTTCCTCTGCTCAGACTCCTTCCTTTCCTCTGTTGCTCCCTCTTTCTTATGCCTCCCTGCTTGCCCAGCCTGGACTCCTGCCGGCCCTCCAGCCTCTCCTTGGTGGGGCTTGGTCTTGGGCAGCCCAGTTGCCTGGGGCGACAGTGAAAGACTGGAATGTGGGAAGGGCTGGGGTGGGCTGGGGGAGTGGGGAGCTGTGGGGGGTAGAGAGGGGGGTTTTCTCTTGGCTGGTCAGAGTTCAGCCACCTCCCTAGAGTGCAGGCCACCGGGCCATGCCAAGCTGATGACATCACGCTTCAGGAATGCTGGCCGCTGTTAGCTCCAGAGGCCCGCTTGGGGTGGGGGGGTGCTCACAGTGCTTGGGGGGGTTCTCACAGTGGCCTTAACTCCCCCCTCCTCCCTCATTACCCCTCCCCACTGCTTACCCATTCTGATTCCTTTGCTAAACCTTTAATCTCCTATCTCTGTCTGACTCCAGCACTCAGCTTTTCTCTCACTCCCCCAGCTTCTGCCTGGTTCTCTTTAGGCTCATCTGCCTGTCTGTCTGTCCTGTTTATAGGGCCTTTTCTGGCTATGTCTCCCTTTCCCTCTTTCCTCCCCTGTATCTCATGAGTTTCTAACTCAGCTTTTCTAGACTGTTGAGGAGGCAGGGACTGGAAGAGCAGTGAGCAGAGGAGAGGGAAGTTGGCTGGAAAGAGGCCAAACAAATTGGAATTGTATCAGGTGGGATTTTTGTGTGGGAAGGGAGGATAGACAGCAGTTAGGAGGAAAAGCACTAAAGTCCAGGTTTAAATATATCATGCAACATTGGGGAGCAGTGACCCCAGAGTAGGAGAAGTCCTGTGCCTGGGCTGTGGGATAGGTTCCAGCCCTGTCTCTGCTGTTCTAGGGCGAACTTTGCGTTGCAAAGCTTTCTACAGCGTCAATGGCTCTGTGTACTGTGAGGAAGATTATCTGGTGAGTAAGGGGTCCCCTGGACCTGGAGTTGGCACCCACACTGGGACCTCCTTTTCTTGGTGGCCCATTGGGGTTTCACCCATCATTCTCAGCTTAGTAACATCCTCCCTTTGTCTTTTCTTCCTAGTTTTCAGGGTTTCAGGAAGCAGCTGAGAAATGCTGTGTCTGTGGTCACTTGATTTTGGAGAAGGTAAGGAAAGTGCCTTTGGCTGAGACTCTGCGAGCTGCAGGCTGAGGAGTGGCATCAGGGACACTGGTAGAAGGTTGGGGGAAGGAACCTATCACCAGATGAATCACTTTCATCCTATTCTTCCCCAGAGGAACTGTTGACAGTGACTTCCCTCTGCTTGTGGGATCAAGTCTGGGCTCCTAGGCCTGCCATCCCAGGCTTCTGTGACCTGGCCCATCCCTCATTCTGCAGGCACAGCCAGGCCCTCTAGCTTGAGCTAGGAGTGTGGGGTCCTGGATCTTAATCCCCTTTCTGCTACTGGTTGGGAATATCTGGAGCTCAGTTTTCTTTCTTGTAAAAAGGAGAGATTTGATTAAATCAGTGATTCTCAATCTTAGCAGCCTAGCAGATCACCTGGGAAGAACTTAAAAAAAATAAAAATACAATAATGCCTGGGTCCCATCACTAGAGATCGTGATAATAGGTCTTGGGTGGGACCCAGGCATTGATGTTTTTTAAAAGCTCCCTAGATGATCCTAATATGCAGCCAGGCTTGAAAACCACTGGCCTGAATGCTCTCTAAGGCCTTTTTCATGGTTTCTGCCTCCATTTTAAGATTTTTTGGTTTTCTCAAATTACATATCATTATTCTACTAGTTTAGCAGGGAGTTGGATGAGGTTAGCAGAAGTAGCAGGGAACATAATAGGTAGCTGGAGAGCTGCAACTAGAGGGAGACTGATTCTCTTCCCACCCTATGAGCCAGATCCTACAGGCGATGGGGAAGTCCTATCACCCAGGCTGCTTCCGATGCATTGTTTGCAACAAGTGCCTGGATGGCATTCCTTTCACAGTGGACTTCTCCAACCAAGTGTACTGTGTCACCGACTACCACAAGTGAGTCCAACCCTTGAAGTGTGGTGTGGAACTGGGCCCAAGGATTCCCCAACCTCAGCTCATCTCTGCCCTCTGTCTTTCAGAAATTATGCCCCTAAGTGTGCGGCCTGTGGCCAACCCATCCTCCCCTCAGAGGTCAGTATGTCTGGGCAGTATGCAGGGCAGCCAGTGCCGATGCCCCTAGGGAAGGGATGGGGACATGCTGCCTGGCCTCCCGTGGGAAGTGGTGGTGCTGAGGAATGTACTCTGCAAAGATTCCCGTGTGACTCTGCTCTTGGGGTCACTACCCTGACCCTAACATCCGGGCCTGGACATGTCTGACAGCCTCACTGGGCCCAGGCTCTGTCTCTGCTATCCCAGTCCAGAGGAGGAGACTTTCTTTGAGGTCAAGGTCACCAGATCCCAGATGTAAGGGCTGGAAAAAGGTGGGGAGAATCCTCAGGGCTTATAGGAAAGGGTCAGAAAAGATTAAAGCTGTGTGTGCAGAGGGTGTGCCTAGGGAGAGAAGCCAAAAGCCATAGAGGAAGCAGACCCTGTTGAATCTCCTTGTCCCCAACCTAGCCTACTTTATTTTTGCCACCTGCCCATTTCCCTTCCCTCTGCTTCCCCACAGCTGGGAGAGCTAGGTCAAGGCCAGGTCAAGGCCTGTAGAGAGGGAGTGCTTCATGTGGGGGGGTGCCCAAGGAAGAAGACGGGAGAGTTCTGGTAGGATTTGTAAAGGTGTCTCAAAGCTGTAGATGATTGCAGAGAAGCTCTGGGACCTTTGCGATCTTCCCATTGGGGTGAGAGGGTTCATGTATGGGGGGAGGGTGGAATTTGGGGGCATCATGCTGCTCTTACACTCACGGGGATCTGCATGTTTCAGGGCTGTGAGGACATTGTGAGGGTGATATCCATGGACAGGGATTATCACTTTGAGTGCTACCACTGCGAGGTGAGTAATGGGGTCCAGGACTGCTAGAGAAGTGGAGCCAGGGAAAGGGGAGAAATTAAGTCCTACAACAGCCAGGTGTCTGTGGGAGAGGTGTAGGGCGTGGGAAACCAGAAGGGTGCTGTGACCTCTCTCCAGTCTCTTTCTTGTCCTCCAGCCACTCTCTTTGGTCTTAGTAGTTTAGCCCTTTCTGCATCTGACTTCCCCAGAGTCAAGACTCTAAGACTAGGGATTCCTGGTAACTGCTGGAAATGCAGCTTGTCTCATTATTTCTGCTGCAGCAGTGACACCTGGTGTCCAGCTGAGGTATTTTTCTCAGGTTTCTCTTGCATACCTTCCATCCTTCCCTCCCCCCAACCCTTCCTGTTATTAGGAGTCTGGTGTTGAGCCGGGCAGACTCCCAAGATGCCCTCAGTGTCCAAGCTGCCCGGGCTGAGGTGAACTAGGTGCCTTCTTCCCTAGGACTGCCGGATGCAGCTGAGTGATGAGGAAGGCTGCTGCTGTTTCCCTCTGGATGGGCACTTGCTCTGCCACGGCTGCCACATGCAGCGGCTCAATGCCCGACAGCCTCCTGCCAACTATATCTGAGCTGCATTCACAGCTGCTGCCATCACAACATTGTCAAACTCCTCTGGCAAGTGGGCCCTGAGGCCAGCAGAGACAAGGAATGCACTCTACAGGCCTGGCAGAAGAGTTCTTTGGGGAGGGCCCCAAGGGCCAGAGACCCAAAGATTATGACATTCCAAATGGACTGTGGAGGAGGAAGCTTCTAATTGCCAGGGTGGGATGACTGGCGTTCTTTCTGTGTATGCAGCCTGTGCTCAGGCACATACAGGCCTGTTCTAATACTTTCTGAACATCTGATTCTGGTCTATATCTTCAGTATATGTTTGTGCTTAAGTTAAGCAATGATTTGGATTACAGGAGGAGAGGACCTACCTTTAGGTGAGCTAGTTTCAACCAAACTGACAAGAACTAAAAGTGTTTTGCTCTCTCCAGCTCCCCAAAACCCTAGAGTTTTGGGTTTTTGGTTGATGTAATCTCAGATCCCTCTGAGAGGTAGCAGGTCTGGAGTGGTGAGTTACTGCTAGGGAACCAATTGTGAGAGTGATTCAAGAAGAAGAAAGAAGTGAGAGAGAGCGTGTGCGTGTGTGTGTGTATGAATGCACCTGTATGCATACACTAGGCTGTAGGGCTCAATGCACCTAAACTTGGGAGTGTGACTAGCCTGAAGTTTCCTAGACATCCCACCCAATAAATTCCATATGCACAGAGACCCACTCATTACCTCCCCCAGCTGAGAAGAAGAGCAACCAGGAGCCTCCCAGGCCCATGTGAGTCCCTGACAAACAGGCAGTAGAGGCAGCAGGCTCACCCAGAGCTGGTCTCCATTCCCAGCAGAGGGATGAGGAATTCTCCTAGTCCTTAGAAGAAAGCCAAGAAACAGCTTATTAAGAAGGTTCAGAGTTTCTACCTCTTTATCTAGATACAGAGATAGGATACTATGGTAAGCACCTGGCTGACCCCATATCTGACACCATGTGTAGGGCACAAAAGCGTGAGGAGCTTACACTTGCTTCCCTAGCTATTGCTCACTCCAGGCCGGTTACCTCACAGAAGCATCCCAGATTACATCAACCACAACTCCAAAATTCTGGGATTGGGGACCTGGAGGGAGCAAAACACTTTGATTTAGTTCTAGTCAGTTCGGCTGAAACTAGTTCACCTAAAGCTAGATCTCTTAAAGCCAATTCACAGAAAACTTGTTTACTTAAAGTTCAGTTCACTTAATGACCAATTTGCCAAAAGCTCAATTACCTTTTCGGTGTTTTTATATCCATGTAGATGTCCTATTCTTTTTTGTCGTGCTCGGGTATTTCAAAGATTTCTATCTGGTCATCCAAGAGTATTTCTGAGTTATTATCAGCAACATAAATTTATCAAATTTGCAGCACTTTGCAAATGATGAGATTGCTTCCTGCCTTTATGGATGTCTTTTTCTATGTTCTTTGCTTTTCAAACACTTTTTAAAAAAAGTTTAAAGTTTCTAGCAATAAATACAATTGGTACAGACATTTTGTGTATCATTTTTTTGTGCTTCTTAATCCAGTGTTCCTTTACAAATTAGATGCCTTGAAAAATATAATGGAGCTCAATATGATTTTTTTTTTTGAGACAGAGTCTCGCTCTGTTGCTGTGGCTAGAGTGAGTGCCGTGGCTTCAGCCTAGCTCACAGCAACCTCAAACTCCTGGGCTCAAGCGATCCTCCTGCCTCAGCCTCCCGAGTAGCTGGGACTACAGGCATGTGCCACCGTGCCCGGCTAATTTTTTCTATATATTTTTAGTTGTCCAGGTAATTTCTTTCTATTTTTTTTAGTAGAGATGGGGGTCTCGCTCTTGCTCAGACTCTTGAACTCCTGAGCTCAAACAATCCGCCCGCCTCGGCCTCCCAGAATGCTAGGATTATAGGCGTGAGCCACTGCGCCCGGCCATCAATATGATTTTGATACTTTGGTCTAACTTCTACATTCCTACTGTTAAAATGCCAGTATATATTAAACAAATGAGTAGGCATGAGACATATTTAGTTGACTAACAAAGGTTACACAAACAATAGCAATAAAAAGTAAAAGTGTGAATCTGCTGAGTCCTTTTGAAATGCTGCAGATTTGATAAATATTTTAGACTAATTGGCTTTAGGTGAATTGACTTCAGGCAAATTAATGTGGTAATCTTTGAACCTTAGTCTCCATTCGGTGTCACTCAGTGAGTTTCATAATGTAAATGATGACTCCTGAGGACAGAATTTCCACATTTGGGTGTTCTAAGATGACTATGCTAGCCAACCTGGGAATTACATAGACAGGACCTCTGAATGACAGGGAATGAGTTCAGATTCACACAGCTGAGTGCCAGAGGGAGAAATGCACTTTCTTGAAGAGAGAAATGTTATGAAACTGATTACTTGTTCTGCAGCTGAGATTGCTTCTTTTTAACTATTGTTATTAAATAAGTGAATACAAAGACCCTGTGACTGGGAAGTTTTCTCACCAGGCTATTCCAGGCTTGGGGAATCCAGACAAGCTTGTGTAGCTTTACATCCAACCCCTTGGTTCTGTTACTCTGGGGATTTTTTCCACTCTGTCACTTTAACCCTTTCTTACTCTGATTTTGGCCTCTCTCTGTTCCTGACCTGACTGGCTCATTCCTTTCTAGGTCTGTGCTGATATGTCTCAGTCCTGGGGATCCCCAAGACTCTGCTCCTGCCACTGAGCTTACTCTCCCTTCTTCCAGAGGAAAAATAAGTGATAATAGCTGATAAGGGCAGGCCATGGCAGAAAAGCAGCCCTAGCCACCGCACGTGATCACTGGCAGGCTCCCAGGTGTACCTGCATCAGAGCTTCCCTTCTTCCTGTTTGTTGAGAGACTGCTCCTCTTTAATATTTCTTTTCTTTCTTTCTTTCTTTCTTTTTTTTTTTTTTGAGACAGAATCTGTCTCTCTGTTACCAAGGCTAGAGAATATTTCTTTCTTCTTTTTGAGACAGGGTCGGGCTCTGTTGCCTGGGCTGGAGTACAGTGGCACAGTCATAGCTCACTGCAGCCTCAAACTTGTGTGCTCAAGGGATCCTCCTGCCTCACCCTCCCTAGTAGCTGGGATTACAGTCATGCACTACCATGGCCAGCCAAGTTTTCTTATTTTCTGTAGAGATGGGGTCTTGCTATGTTGCCCAGGCTGGTCTCAAACTCCTAGCCTCAAGCAGTCTTCCCACCTCGGCCTCCCTAAGTGCTGGGCATACAGGCAGGAGCCACTGTACCTGGCCACTTCCTTAATATTTCTATTAATATTTACAGTTGATGATGAAAGATTCATGGGTGCTGCCAAGTACACAGCAAAAGATAGACCTTGTTTGATCAACTTGCCACCTGATTTTCATCAACAGCCACTAGTCCTGTGATGAGGAAAGGGGAAAAATGTAAGAATTATGAATCCATTGTGTGTCTCTAGATGAGAGTCTCAGCAGAAGAGCCAGCCTTTTTTTTTTTTTTTTTTTTTGGCTTTTTTTCTTTGTTATTTCTTTCCAACTTGTCACTAACTTGAGAAGGGGTCAGCTTTGACTACAGACTTCAGCTCTTTGCTCTGGCCAGCCCTGTTCACCATAGTACTGAATGTGGGTTGTCAAGAACAAAGCTGGTGGCCGGGCGCGGTGGCTCACGCCTGTAATCCTAGTTCTCCGGGAGGCCGAGGCGGAGGGATTGTTTGAGCTCAGGAGTTCAAAACCAGCCTGAGCAAGAGCGAGACCCCGTCTCTACTAAAAATACAAAGAAATTAATCCGACAACTAAAAATATATAGAAAAAACTAGCCGGGCATGGTGGCACATGTCTGTAGTCCCAGCTACTCGGGAGGCTGAGGCAGGAGGATCGCTTGAGCCCAGGAGTTTGAGGTTGCTGTGAGCTAGGATGACGCCATGGCACTCTAGCCTGGGCAACATAGCGAGACTCTGTCTCAAAAAAAAACAAAAAAGAAGAAAGCTGGTGATGGTTTTCTCTGCCTTACTCCTTAGAGACTTGACTGTCTCCCTGGAGCTCCCAAGGCCAAGGAAATGGTAAGATTCCATTTATAATCATTCTGGAGACTGTCCTCAGTCAAAAAGGATGTAGAGAAAGAGCTACTTCCAGGCACATGAAGCAAGTTGGATGAGGTCTTTCAGATCATACTTATAATGAAGGGAATAGGCCAGGCACAGTGGCTCACACTTGTAATCCTAGCACTCTGGCAGGCTGAGGCAGGAGGATCACTTGAACTCAGGAGTTTGAGACCAGCCTGAGCAAGAGTGAGACCCTGTCTCTTTAAAAAGTAGAAAAATTAGCAGACGTGTTGGCACATGCCTATAGTCCCAGCTACTTTTGGAGGCCAAGGCAGAAGGATCACTTGAGCCCAGAAGTTTGAGGTTGCAGTGAGCTGTGATGACACCACTGCACTCTAGCCTGGGTGACATAATTATAATATATATAAAAAAAAAAAAAAAAAAAAAAAGCCTGCAGGGGGAATAAAAAGAGGGAAAGGAGAGCAATAGGACTGAAATAAAAGGATTGGAAAAAACAGGGGAGCTAAGACATTTTTATTTAGTTTTGTGTTTTAGAAGCTCTCATACTATACCCAGAGCTGGCCTGGGATCCGTTCAGAGCCCTTACGGTGAGGTTCCACAACAAGGGTCTAACTCTAACCAAAGTCAGTCCTCTTCCTCCTGTCCTACCTTGCAGGGAGAAGACCTAAGACTGGGCTTCTACTGTGCCAATTGCTTCTATAAGGGCCCTTGGAATATCACACCCAGTTATAAAGGACTAAGGTTTGATCTTGAAAATATAAGCCAATTGTTACTGGGATATATAGATTAGCCCAGTCAACTATGGTGGTAGAAGAGTCACCAGAGGCAAGTTCTGTTCACTGTGGTGTTATTTCACCTATGCTATACCTTACTTGGAAGGGATAGTGCTGACCTATGTGAAGGGAGCCAGGGTGCCATCCAAGCAGGGAGGGATGGCACTAAAAGGTATTATCTAGTTAGGCTTAGAGGTTTAGAGCCAAGCAGGGTGTGAGTTTAGAGATAATTTAACCCAGTCACTTCATTTTACTACATTAAGAAATAGAAACTCTTGAGTGATGACGTAACTCACCAAGATCTCATAGGTGGATAATGACTTTTGAACTTTTGAAGACTAATAAAGAGCTATTTCCCTTTTTCCTTCCCACCAGCCTCCCACCCCTTCACAGGGACTCCAGCAGCACAAGTAAATTGGAAAGGTTTACTTGTCATTGACAATGAGATAAGCACTTTATTATAATAGAAAATTAGGGAAAGTTTTAGTGGAAAAACCAGGGAACACAAGCAACAATAATGAAAACTTTTGGTTCTTACCATTGCTTTTTTTGTTAATTAGGACTACTGGAAGCCAAAGTACCTTTAAAAAGCACATTAGGTTAAGGCCTGATGCGGTGGCTCAGGCCTGTATTCCCAGCACTTAGGAAGGCTGAGGCGGGAGGACTGCTTGAGGCCAGGAGTTCAAGACTGGCCTGAGCAACATAGTGAGACCCTATCTCTACAAAAAAATAGAAAAAGTAGCTGGGCATGGTGGCAGCGGCAGGAGGATGCCTGAACCTGGGATTTCTAGGTGGCAGTGAGCTATGATGACACCACTGTACTATAGCCCTGGCAACAAAGTAAGACCCTGTCAGAAAAAAAAAAACAAAAACCCACACACATTAGGAGAGGAAATATACTGCAAGAGAGTCCCTGCCCTTGAGGAGGTCACAGTCTAGCCAGGGAGACAAATGCACACACAAAATGAGAAGATTACAAGCAACCCGTCAACATGTGCAAAGTAATTGATTGTTACAAACAAAAGACCTAATGCCACAGGGCACAGAGTGATGACAAGTAAGACTTCGTCCACCTTAGAATGTAGTTCAGAAGGTGGCAGCCAATAGGCTAGGTCCTGCCCCCAAATGCATTGAGTTTGGCCCACTGGGAGGTTTTTTGTTTGTTCGTTTGTTTGAGACAAACTCTCGCTCTGTTGTCCAGGCTGGACTGCAGTGACACAATCATAGCTCACTACAGCCTCAAACTGCCGGGCTCAAGTGATCCTCCCGCCTCAGCTTCCTGAGTAGCTGGGAGTACCGTGTGAGCCACTGTGTCTGGCTAATTTGTAAATATTAATTAGAATCCTGTTGAGGAGGGGAAAATGCTAGCTAATAAATGTAGAAGGAATGATAGAATTGGGAAAACAGCATTTTGTGAACTTTAATAAAAAATTATTGATTCTGGCAAAGATTTTTAATTGGTGTTAACAAATACAGGTGAAATGGTTGGTGGACAAGTGGACATTCATATAGTGGCAAGTAA
Source organism: Avahi laniger (assembly GCA_963575035.1). Classification (NCBI taxonomy): domain Eukaryota; kingdom Metazoa; phylum Chordata; class Mammalia; order Primates; family Indriidae; genus Avahi; species Avahi laniger. The sequence goes on from CAUYSK010037348.1 coordinate 28,957, forward strand.
CACTACACTGTTTATAGTCTTTATTTATTTATTTTTTTAGAGGCAAGATCTTGATCTGCTCCTCACACTGAAGTACAGTGGCATGATCATAGCACACTGCACCCTGAAACCCCTGGGCTCAAGCTGTCTTTCTGCCTCAGCCTCCTGAGTAGCTGGGACTACGGGGTGCATGCCATCACATCCGGCTAGATTTTTAAATTTTTTTTTAGAGACAGGGTCTTGCTGTGTTGCCCGGGCTGGGCTTGAACACCTGGCCTCAAGTGATCCTTCTCTGCTTCTCAAAGAGCTGAGATTACAGGCATGAGCCACTGCACCTGGGCCAGTTTACAGTCTTGAGGCTGGAAATGTAACTATGATGGAGGGATCACACTGTCATCACCCATTTCCTGAAATTAGTCTTTTTTTTTTTTTTTTTTGAGACAGAGTCTCACTCTCTTGCCTGGGGCGAGTGCCGTGGCATCAGCCTAGCTCACAGCAACCTCAAACTCCTGGGCTCCAGCAATCCTACTGTCTCAGCCTCCCAAGTAGCTGGGACTA
>CAUYSK010037349.1:0-49755 GCA_963575035.1 Avahi laniger
GATGGACACTTGGGTTGTTTCCACATCTTTGCAATTGTGAATTGTGCTGCTATAAACATTCGGGTGCAGGTGTCTTTCTTATACAGCATCATTTGCTCTTTTGGGTAGATGCCCAGTAATGGGATTGCTGGATGGAATGGTACTTCTACTTGTATCTCTTTAAGGTATCTCCATATTGCTTTCCATAGAGGTTGCACTAGTTTGCAATCCCACCAACAGTGCATGAGTGTTCCTATCTCTCTGCATCCACGTCAACATCTATCGTTTTGGGACTTTTTGATAAAGGCCAGTCTCACAGGAGATAAGTGATATCTCATTGTGGTTTTAATTTGCATTTCCCTAATGATTAGAGATGTTGAGCCTTTTTTCATATGTTTTTTGGCCATTATTCTGTCTTCTTTTGAAAAGTTTCTGTTATGTCCTTTGCCCACTTTTTGATAGGGTCGTTTGTTTTTTTTTTGTTTATTTTTAAAAATTGTAATTATATTATGTTTATTATCCCGTTATTTGATTTTTTCTTGTTTATTTTTACAAGTTCTAAGTAGATTCTGGTTATTAGCCCTTTATTGGATTTGTAGCATGCAAAAATTTTCTCCCATTCTGTAGGTTGTCTGTTTGCTCTTGTGACAGTTTCTCTGGCTGTGCAGAAGCTTTTTAATTTTTTTTTTTTTAGAAGCTTTTTAATTTGATGAGGTCCCATTTATTTATTTTGGTTGTTGACAGCATTTTTATATATTGCACACTCTCTGTGCTTGTAAAGAACGGCAGGGAGGGGATGGGTATATGCATACACAAAGAGTGCAATGCACATCATCCGAGGGATGGACACACTCGAAACTTGGACTTGGGGGGGTGGGAAAGGCAACATATGTAACCTAGAGATCTGTACCCCCATAATACACTGAAAAAAAAAAAGAATGGCAGGAGACGCTTCAAGAACCTGCAGAGTCCTCACTCCACATGGATGTGTCATGTGATGCAAACTGGTAGCAGTGGGGACATTTTCTGACTCCCCAGTCTCTGTCCTACCTGCTCTTCCCATTCCATCTTGGGGCTGGTCACTACTCCAGCCCCAGGATCCAGAATTTGATTAACATGGTGAATGAAAGGCACTAGGAGTAGCTGAGTACCTGACCCAGTCCTCAAGGGGTCAAAATTTAAGGAAACAGGTGTTATCACCCCGAAAAGTTTATGACAGTCGGAGATCACTTAGTCCACCACTGTCCAACATGACAATGGGCTACAGGGGAAGAATTGAAAGTTAAGGCATAGCTACCAACAAGCAAACAATTTTGGGTAACCAAAAATGTGCCATGCTCCAGGCAGCGCAAACAGATGGAATATTCAGATGAATGGGAAGCTTCAGATGAATTAAAAGGAAAATAATAGAAGCTCGTAAAGCTAAAAATGACATTGGAAGTGAAGATGCTATTTTGCAAGCCAGAACTTATGATCTTCACGTCACTTGTGGTAACTATTACGAGATGCCACGACTGTGGTTGTTCGGCTACAATGAGCGATGTCGGCCTTTGACAGTTGAGCACATGCGTGAAGACATCCGTCAAGATCGTGCAAAGAAAGCGGTGACTATTGGAAATCCCCCCTCTCCTATTTCCTTCTATGAGGTGATGAAGAAAACCATCGAGACTGCTGCAGAAAGAGGGGGAGGACACTTGGTGTTCAAGTGTCTCCTCTAATTTTCTTGAGATGTGTACAAACTGCCATTCCAGTGATAGGATGTGGCTGCATAAGACACTTGACAATGCAACCAAGAAAACAAAGAATCTATCGTAACTATCGGCTCTGATTTTTAAGGAATTGGCCCACAGATGTGACCACTGACCATATTCACCAATACACACAATTTCTCTCTAATATAAAGACATATCTGCATATATAAAGACATAAATGCATTAAATTGTTTAAATGTTTCACTACAAAAAAAAATCTGTATGTCCCTATGGCAACCTGATGGAGCATTTCCTGCTTTGCATTTCTTGTCTCAGTACAGAGATGCTTCCATTTCCTACTTGCTATTGAGGAGGCAATCTTGTATCTGTAATGCAGTCTGCTCCTGTCTTTCGGTCAATCACTGTCTTCATGCAGATCCTTCAGAGTCCTTAGTCTGGTTCACACATTCAGAAACTTGACCACGTTGTTAGTGACAGAGCGTGACTTCAAACTTAGATCTGCAATTCCGTGTTCTCTCCTGGCCACTACTCGGAATCCTCATTATTGGCCTAAAGCCAGATGCACTGGGAAGATTCTCTAATAAGGACAGGGAGGAGCAAGGGAACCCTGTGTCCCAACCTCTCTGTCAGCCACACCCCTCCCCCTGCCCATGAAGGAATCCGCCCAGAGCAGAGGGCCCACAACAGGCAGATCCTTTCTGGGGCCCTGATAATAAGCCACTCACACCAGGGAAGGAGTGTGAAAGCTGGAGAGACCCAGGAAAGATTTGCACTTCAAAATTATAGCCCTGGAAAAAGGAGGGAGGATTGATAAGAATGGTCAATGACGAACAGTGGGCAGATCAGTTAAGAATACAAAATTCTGCGTTCAAAATTAGGTGCAAACTTGAGTATTTATTTAGAATAAGAGAATAAATTACAAAAAAAACTACAATTGTTTAAAGTAACAGATGTCACTAACATTACAAAATCCTGAAAAATAACATATTTTTGTTAATTAGCACACCGATGCAACTCTGTAATAATTTTTCCTACGTTTTTGGCTCCATACTCTTTGATCTCCTTTTCCTAGAATAGTGAGCTGGTAATGTCGTTTTCTGTAGAAAGAAAAGAAAGGGAATTCAGATTTTCTGAACTATTTTTCCTCTAAGGTGGTAGAATGAAATTTGTTTTTGTCAGTTTCATGATTTCATTATTGTCAATGCCACCTAAATTTTTAGGATTGTTGACAAATTTGAGAAATCCTTCTATCACATTTATTTCATAGATGAGCTGCAAGATTTCGGTGTATTTAAACAGTTTTCTTGTGCAGTTAAGAAAGCTTTAAACTGTTTGGATTGACAACATTCATGCCCTTGCTCAGGTGTTGTTCAAGGGCCCCATGTAAGTGAGAGGTCTCGAAATTTAAATGCTATTAGCTTCTCAGTAAATCCACCTCTGAATGGCTTACACGGTCTGGCCTTGTCATGCCTTGGGTACCCCTTCCAACTCATTGCATATTACATCTCCCTCAATCCGACTTTTTTGGCCACTCTACCATCCTTCCTTCCCTACAATGTTCATGTTGTCTTCCTATTGCCCTATTGCTGGGCTTTTGCACAGGCTGCACCCCCTGCCTGGAATTCCCTTCCTACCACTACACAACTGTTTTCATTTCACTAACTCCTTCAGATCCTCCTTTAATCTCAGTCATCATCCACTTCTGGATGTCTTCCCTCACGACATCAAATCCCCTATCATAAGCTCTCTTAATATCTCTCTCTCAAAATGCCAGATATGATTTTCCATGTTGTTAGAGGATTGTTTAATTAATCTGTCTTTCCCCCAGGAAAGCTGCAGGAGGTCAGCAACCACATCTGGTTTAGTTCCTTTGTGGGATCCCTAGTACCTAGTACCAGGTCTGGCTCATAGTAGGGGTTAAATAAATACTTATTGATTGAGTCTTTGGATGACTAAGAGAGAAGAGACATAGGCTGAGATTGATCAGTGATCTCCCTCTCCCTGCAAGGAAAAAAAAATTGAAAAAACAAGGTTTGGTTTCCCTTTGGCTTCATTTCACCTGAGTCAACTGCCTGTTGTTGAATCTCAGATATCTCACCAGCCTCTATGAAAATATCTTCATCCTAAAACATGCCTTGTGCATTTTGAGAAACCACAGATGTGGCTATAAATACCAGAGGAAATCAAAATTTGAAGTCTGAGGTGAAGAGAAATATGGATGAAATGATTAATAAAATACTTTAGGAAAGGATACAGATGTAGCATAGCTTTGGGGAGAAGCTGAGGTTGGGCAGCTGTATTTTCTAAAAAGATCAAATATCCCTTGTCCCACTTCCCATGCTGGCCCAAACTCCACAACTAGAATATACCTTGCAGGTGGGTCTCAATTTGTCTATGTGGTTGAGAACACTGGCTTCTCAAAAGGTCTCCCACTTAGGGCTTCTACAATGTCCACATTTCCACCCCGTTTCCACCAAAATGTACATTCCTTTTGATTAGGTGCTGTACTTGTAAGATTGTTAGACGCTGCCTTCTCCAGCTCCATGAGATTTCCTGCAGTGGGCCCCAGCCTTTCAAACTCAGCCCCTCTCAGCTCCTGAACCATGCTGGTAAAAAGACAGTCCCTTAGCCCCATCAGTGGGTGGGCTCTGGAATTACGTGCTAGCTATAGATTTCAAATTACAGGAGACTCAGATACCCACATGTCCCCTAACTAATTCTCTCTTCTAATGAGGGATAGTTAGTGGGTTTCAAATTACATGCCAATTTTGTTGCTTGTCATGAGTGGTAGTTGAGAAGGATTCCAAGGCTGAGTTGAGGCTCAGTAAGGAACAGAATTGTGTTTGATTAGCAATGTCTGCCATGATCAAGGGAAAGGATGGCAATGGCATGCATGCCACATATTTGGTTTCCCTGTTCTGATTCCTGACATTTGATTCAAGCCTTGTGATTGGATTACAGCCCAACTTTAACTTAAATTTCTCCAAAGCTGAGGATCTACCCTGAACTCAACTGATATGCTACACTATAACATTTCACACGTTTTCTTGATCCAGTTTTTAAATCATGGCTAAAAACTCTCAATTTCCCTTCATGGGAAGGTTACTAAACCAATTACTTCCTTTATCTGGCTTCCAGTCTGGGGTTACTATGTGCACACCCTGAGTATTTCCCTTATGAGGGTCCCACACTCCAAGGCCAGGTACCAAACAACTAGGGACAGCCCATAAATTTAGGAGCCCAAGTAGTTATTCAGATTAGCTAATTCCCAAAATTCCTGTGAAACCTAGTTGCCTCCACCTTGTTTGCTATACATAAATAACCACCTCCTATAGCTCCAGCTTACTGTGACCACGTTCCCAGGTACAACCCCATGTGGACTAATGTGGCAGCCTTCTCTTTGTGTTTCATTTGGGGCAATAAGTAACAGAGTTCCACATTTCTGTCTCAATGTCACTGTGTTGTGTCCCCCTATCCAAAGAGTCTTTAAATCTTATACATGGGCAACCAATGGCCTTGCCCTGCCTCATCACTGCCATCCCCCTGGGAACTGGACCCTCTTTCCCAAACTACCAGCAACACCTATTCATTTGTTTCATACTTTCCTGGGGTGATTTCTCAAGCCTCCTGCTCAGCATTTTACCAAAAATTCTGTGTAATGTTCAGCTCAATGGATCATTGCTTCTATCTCTGGCACATGGGAGTGTCTGTTTAGAATTGGGAGGGCTATGGAAGCCCTGAAAGTCCCATTTTGTATTTGAAGCACTCCCTCCTTCCTCTGAGAACTCTGGCCCCCAGACAGCTGCAGAGCCCACTAAGGAGTGCCACTTTCAAAACATCTGCAAGAGAGACTTATGAAGTAGACTAGGAAACTCCATTATACCTTTTTACATTTGTAAATATTCCTCCCCCCACAATCTACCAGGTTTGCTTCTTTGGTGAGAAACGGGGTCATGCCATACTTTATTTTTATTACTAATCCTCAGGACAGACTTTCTCTTCAGAGTAAAAGGTTTAAACACTCTTACAACCACAAATGATCAATTCTAGAACTGTCTAATGGTAGAAGATGTTGTTGGGGAGAAGGAGGAAAGGGTCATGAAAAAGGGCTGCAAAGGGCCTAAAGCATATGGGAGGCCCCTGGTTTGTATATGTAAAGCCCAGACCATGTGGGTGAAGAACACCCAGGGAAATTCAAGATGGGAGAATTTCATGGAAATTCCTAATGTGAGAATTTCTTTTGGAGTTCTCTGGCAGAAGTTCTCTGAGTTCTCTGGCAAATATGTCACACTGGGATAACAGTGTCTATTTCTTGAATAGAAATCAAGAATTTATCCATAAAAGAGATAGATTTTCAGCCTCATCTGGGTTATAGTAACCCAAAGTGGAGAGGTCTTGGACTCATATCCTGTGAGAACTTCCCAAAAGAACCAAGGACTCTAAGCCTGTAAAATAGTTAATAATAATGTATTGCATATTTCAAAATTGCAAAAAGAAAGGATTTTAAGTGTTCTCACCACAAAGAAATAATAAATATTTGAGATGATTGATATGCTAATTATTCAGATTTGATCATTCCACAAAAACAAAGACCATATGATCATCTCAATAGATGCAGAAAAAGCATTCAATGAAATTTAGCACTCTTCCATGATAAAAAAAAAAAACCTGAACAAACTAGGCATAGAAGGAACATATCTCAGAATTATAAAGCCATATATGACAAACCCACAGTGAACATCATACTGAATGGGGGAAAGTTGAAAATATTCTCCCTAAGAACTGGAATAAGACAAGGATGTTCACTGTCACCACTTCTATCCAACATAGTGCTGGAAGTCCTAGCCACAGCAATCAGGCAAGAGAAAGAAATAAAGAGTATCCATATCAGGAAACAGGAGGTCAAACTATCACTGTTCACTGACAATATAATCTTCTTTGGGGGAAAACCTCAAGGATTCCACCAATAGACTCCTGGAATTGATAAAGAAATTCAACAAAGTCTCAGGATACAAAATTGATGTACAAAAATCAGCAGCATTTGTATATACAAATAGCAGTCAAGCCAAGAGTCAAATCAAAGACTCAATATCATTAACAATATCTATAAAGAAAATAAAATACCTAGGATTATATTTAACCAAGGAAGTGAAAGATCTCTGTGAAAGAGATCTAAGGAGAACTATGAAACTCTGAGGAAAGAACTTTCAGAGGATACAAACAAATGGAAAAACATATCATGTTCATGGATAGGTAGAATCAACATTATTAAAATGCCCATACTACCCAAAGTGATTTACAAGGTCAATGCAATCCCCATCAAATTACCAACATCATACTTCACAGATCTAGAGAAAACAATTCTACATTTTGTTTGGAACCAGAAAAGAGCTGAAATAGCCAAAGTCATCTTAAGCAAAAAGAACAAATCTGGAGGCACCACATTACCATACTTCAAACTATAAGGGTATAGTAACCAAAACAGCATAGTACTGGTACAAAAATAGGGACATAAATCAATGGAACAGAACAGAGAACCCAGATATAAAACCATCTACCTACAACCAACTCATCTTCAGCAAAGCAGACAACAATGTGCACTGGGGAAAAGAAGCCCTATTCAATAAATCGTGCTGGGAAAATTGGATAGCCACATGCAGAAGAAGGAAACAGGACACCAACCTCTCACCATTCATAAAAATTAATTCAAGATGGATAAATGACTTAAATCTAAGGCATGAAACCATAAGAATTCTAGAGAAAAATGTAAGAAAAACTCTTCTAGATATTGGCCTAGGCAAAGAACTTTTGGCAAAGAGCCCAATGGCAATCATGGCAACAACAAAAATTAATCAATGGGATTTGGTTAAACTAAAGAGCTTCTGCACAGCTAAGGAAACAATCAACAGAGCAAATAGACAACCTACAGAATGAGAGAAAATATTCACAAGCTATACATCTGATAAAGGACTAATATCCAAAATTTATAAAGAACTCGAGCAAATCAACAAAACAAACAATCCTATTAAAAAGTGGGCAAGAGACATGAACAGAAGCTTCTCAAAAGAAGAAAGACAAATGGCCGATAAACATATGAAAAAATGCTCAACATTACCAATCATTAGGGAAACGCAAATTAAAACCACAATGAGATATCACCTTACCCCAGTTAGTATGGCTTTTATTAAAAAGTCCAAAAATAATAGATGCTGGCCTGTATGCAGAGAGAAAGGAATGCTTATACACTGTTGTTGGAACTGCAAATTAGTACAACCCCTATGGAAAACAGTATGGTGATTTCTCAAAGAACTAAAGTAAACCTACAATTCAATCCAGCAATCTCACCATTGGGTGTCTACCAAAAGGAAGAAAATGATTTTAATCAAAAAGACGCCTACACTCGAATGTTTATTGCAGCACAATTCACAACTGCCAAGATGTGGAATCAACCCAAGTGCCCATCAGTTCCTGCGTAGATTAATAAAATGTGATACATATATACCATGGAGTGCTACTCATCCATTAAACAAGATGAATTAATACCTTTTGCAACAATCTGGATGGAACTATAGACCATTCTCTTAAGTACCTCAAGAATGGAAAAACAAACACCACGTGTGCTCACTATTAAACTGGAACTAACCAATGAGCACACATATGCACAGAGGGAAGTAAAACTCAGTGGAAATCAACTGGGGTGGTGGGAGGCAACTGGAGGGGCCAAAACCTACCTAATGGGTACAATGAACACTATTTGGATGATGGGCACACCTATAGCCAGGACTCAAGCATTACAAAAGCAATCCGTGTAGCCTAAAACATTTGTACTCCCTTAATATTTTGAAATTTAAAGAATAAATAAATAAATAACATGGGAGGTGGGAAGGAAGAGGGTAGGGGATATAGAAAAACAAGACTGGTCTGTAGTTAATAATTTTTTAAGCCAGGGAATGGGTGCATAAAGGTCCTTTATGCAATCCTATCTACCTGATCTGTGTTTAATATTTTTTCCTTAAAAAAATTAAAGTCAAGCACATACACAGTAAAAGTTAATAACAGTTGTCAATTCTGCTCCAGAGAGCAAGTAAGAGGAGAACTGAGCTCAGCTTCCAGAGGGAAGTCTGGGGCAAGCTCAGAATAAATCCAGAGCACAGAGGAGGGAGGTTTGATGGAGAGACAGGACTGTGAAGACCTCACGGAGCTGCGTGGTCAGGGGCTCAAAAGGCCAGGTCTTGGCATTGGGCAGGTCACCACAGCTCTGTCACTAAGTTACATAGAGGTGCTCCTGTGTTCTCATTTGGGGAGTGGGGATCACAGTGGCAGCCACCTCGTTCATGGGGGAGAGGACCAGATGAGCTAATGCACCCACAATGCTTAGCAAAGCACCTGGCTCTTAGTACACAATTGATCATTGGTAACAATTATTGTATTATTACCTTCATCTTCCCAATGAGCTGCCATAGCCCAGGCAGATGCTGTGGGCACAGTGACTTTGACAAACCACAGCTGGTGGCTCAGACTCTGGGCCTGTCTGCATCTCTCATTGGTCATCCTTGGCACCTTCCTGTTACGGTTGCCAGTGGAGAAAATGAACGGAGCTCTCATCTCGAACCTCGATTTCCCAGAGCCTTCTCTCTCACACTTCTTCCATTTCTCTCTCGCTCCCTCTCTTCCATAACCTTCTCTTCCTGGCTTCCATTCCCCCATCCTTTCTTCTTTCCCCAAAGCAGCACTTTCCACTGTGACAAGTGAAGCAATAATCTAAGCAATAATTTAACTCCTTGCTTCCTACTTAAAAATCCCCCCTAATTACTGGGTAATGGGTCCACAGAGGCAGTTGGGCTGGGTGAGCTCTGCCCTGCAGGCACAGCTATAGTTCATCCGTCCGCTCCCTAATAGCACTCTAAAGTTCACCCTTATAAACATGTCACAGAGCTGGTAATTGAGTGACTGGTCATTAGGTTCCACATGCAGTACCTGTGGGTCACCGATCACTCAGGGGTGATGGATCTTTCTCCGATACCTCAGCTGGGCCAGCCACAGAGCTTTCTATCACCCCTGAGCAGAACATTACTCTCTGGGAAGACCAGAGCGGGTCCCGATGGGCCATCTTAACCGTGGACTTCCATCAGACAAGGCCAGACAGAGGAGAGGGCAGAGCAGGAACTCCCATCGCCCTTGCTTCATTTCCTTCCTTGCCCAGAGGACTCTCCCAGGAGGGTCTTCCAGGAAACACTAGAGCTAAAAAACACCATGAGACAGTGGGGATTCAGGGTCAGAACAACTGCGCTGTGGGGTTAGAGTCTACGTGAGAGCAGAGACACTGCTCTGCTGTGAGATAAGTAAAAACGATCAGAGCTTTCTGATACTGGATGCAGTTTGATGCACCAGAAACATGTATCATCTCTGAGCTGTGTACCCTTGAGTAAGTCATTTAACCTCTCTGTTTCTCAATTTCCTCATTCAGGAAAAGGAGGTGATGGTATCTGCCTACCTCCCGAAGTCGGAAGGTAATCAACAAATGTTAGTTCATTCTGTAATAAATAAGCCTGTCATTTTCCTCTGCTATGTTATTCTGTCTCCTTCGTCCCCAAAGGAAAAATATCAGTACTTCTAAAGGCTCTGAAGCTAGGTAAATTGGAATCAAATTCTGACTCTACTATTGGACCACTGAGTGGCCCTGGACAAGTTATTTAACCTCTCCGAGCCTCAGCTTCCTACTCAATAAAATGGGAATATATTAACAGCTGCTAATAGCCACTTCATAGAGTTCCTGTAAAGATTAAATAAAATAATACACATAAAATAGCACAGTGATTGGCAAATAATTAGAAGTAATCTTTAGATAAATACTAGCTCTTATGGAGTTCATGTTTAAGATGATGAGAAAAGGCCAACCTTACTGATGCTCCATCTTTAAATATAATATTGTTAAATTAAGATTGCCAAGGAAATTCAATGTTTTAAAAAAAATTTAAATCTACCTCCAATTATACCTACTTCCAAGAGTTCCCAGCACATTTAGGGCATGGTGCTTGAGATAGGAAACAGCTAATTCAGAATCAAATCCGTCTCTTGTTTAGTTCCCGACTGGGTGATACAGAGTGAAAATATTGCAGGGAACTGAGAAGGAAGAGACAGATGTGGTGCAAGGAGGACCCAGGAGAGGTGGGATGTGCGGGGCTATGAGAACCCCTGGCCGTAAGGCAGGTGGCAGTGAGTGAGGGGAGGGGCCATACAGGTGGAGCCACAGGAGCCAACGCGCAGAAGCAGGGACATGATGCATCACATTCTCAGGAGGACACAAGGAGTCCAGCATGCTGACCCACACAGTTTGTCCTAGGAAGAAATAAATAAGCAATTCAACAAACAAAAATTATCAAGTGAAAGGCTATTCTGTGATGAGCATTAAATTAAATCTCTCAATGAATCCCATCCCAACCCTGTCGCCATTTGCAGAAAACCTTCAACTTTTATTCTTAAGACATTTGGAGGTTCATGTTTCAGTCCATATGGATCAGGTCTGGCTTCTGGGCACCTATGGACCACGTGGCCCTGCCTGGCAGCCAACAACTCCACTCAGGCCCCAATGGCCTCGTCATCCGCATGCCAGGATCTGTGTGATGGCTTTTATTGTGCTATACTATTGTGTGCTGGAAAAGGAACAACATAAATGCTGATATTAAATAAAAGAAACACAGGTTTCAGAAAGGTAAAGCAATTAAAACAAGATGGAAGTTTTTAGGCATTCCCAAAATGGCAAATCTTCCATTTCAGGCACTCACTCATTGGCCTTAAATTGGTCAACTGCATACCAATGTGAAGGGAAGGCTCAAAACATATTCAACAAATATTTATATAGCTCCATGTACCAGGCACTGCTTTAAGCAATTTACAAATATTAACTCATTTAAAAATTAAAGAGACATAAAAATTAAAGACACAAATAAGACTCATGAGGAACCATCAAATAAACATAAATGGAAGACAGTCTACAAAATAAATGGCCTCTTCATAAATGTCAATGTCAGTTAAACACAAAGGAAGACTGAGGTACTATCCCAGATTAAAGGAGAGCACAGAACATACCAACAAAATGCAACAAGTTATCCTTCTTTGGATCCCAGATCAGAAACTATTTTTCTTTTGCTAGAAAGGACCTTAAAGTGACAAATTGACTACATTTGAATAAAACAGGTAGATTATTTAATCATCATTAGTGCTACCTGATTTGCAGACTTTGACAATGTTTCTGTGGTTATGTAAAAGAATGTTCTTGTTTGTAGAAAATGCACACTAATGTGTTTAGGGCCAAGTGACAACATGTCCACATCTTATTCAGAAAAATGGTTAAAAAAATAATAAAATGTATAAAGAGAGAAAAAATGATAACACAAACATGAAAAATACTAACATTTGGGGAAGATGAATGAATATAGGGCTCAAGTCCAACCAGGATTGTGATTTCTTTGTACTAAGGACTCTTTCAATCTGACCTGTGACACTCTTCTGCTCAGACATTAGTAAAAGCTCCACTTTTTTCCCAAATATCTGCACTATGCCTTATACCTAGGGTGGCATGAGTCAGCATGGAAATAATAATGATAACTATTTTCTATTGCTTTCTTAGTAGGTGTTAGATATGCTATGTACTTTATTGATTTATATATTAATATTAATAAATACTATCGTTACCACTATTTTGTATTAATAGATGGAAAAACTGAAGATTAAAGAGAAATCAAATCTAGTAAGTAATGGAAATAGATTTTGAATCCCGACAGTTTGATTCCAGAACCTAAACCCTTAACCACTAAGTTATATATAATTATTACCATATTCCAATTTCTTATTATTGAGTTGTGCATGTCACAAAATATAATATATTTGTTAAATTGCATACATAATGTGTATGGCTATATGGGTTATCTATGGGTAGTAGAAATTCAGGAAACTTTTATTTTCAACTTTGTTATTTCCGTATTGTTGAATTTTTACTGTGGACATGTGTTACTTTAAAGTTAATTAATTTGGCTTTTTAATTATAAAATGTTTTGAGTATTTATATAAGTGCAAGGAATAATATAGCAAAACTACATATTCACACCCAGATTTAACAAATACTGTTTTGTCTTATTGGCTTCGAAAATTTTTTGTCCATCAATGGACGCTCAGATTGGTTTCCATATCTCAGCTATTGTGAATGATGCTGCAGTGAACACTGGAGGGCACCTATCTCTTTGAGGTAGTGATTTTATTTCCTTTGTATTTACACCCAGAAATCAGATTGCTGGATCACATGGATGAACTTGAAGAACATTATGCTAAGCAAAGTAAGCCAGACACAGAAAGACAAATCCTGCATGCTCTCACTTATATGTGGAATCTTAAAAAGTTGACCTCATAGAAACAGAGAGTAGAAAAATGGTTACCAGGGGCTGGGGGGCGGGAAATGAGATTTTAGTCAAAGGGTACAAAATTTCAGTTATAAGATGGATATGTTCTAGAGACCAAATGTGCAGCATGGTGTAATAGTTAATCATACTGCATTACATACTTGAAATTTGCTAAGAGAAAAGATCTTCAATGTGCTCACTACAAAAAAAAGCTAAGTATGAGAGGTGATAGATATTTTAATTAGCTTAAGTATAATAATCACTTTACAATATATACATATAACAAAACACCATGTTGTACACCTTGTATATATATATAATTTTTATCTGGCAATCATACCTCAATAAAGCTTGGGAAGAAAAATAAATAAAATATTCCCAATAGAATAAAAATTAGAAATTCCCTATTCCACTATCATATGTCTTTCCTCTTTTTATGCCTCCAAAGTTACCAGTATCCTGAGGTTGGAGTGTTACTTTCTCATCCATGTTTTTATGCCTCTACTATATACATATGTATTCTCATTAGGAAAAAAACATACTGTGTACCTATGTTTCTATAGATACGTATAGTAATCCTGCTGGCTTTTCAGGTGTATCTTCCTTCCTCAGGCAGCCAAGTGGCCCTTCTCCACTTTGCAAAGTTACTCACTGTGTCTCAGTATACTTTTGTCAACCTTGTATGGTTCAAGATTAAAGATATCTCCTAGTTTCACTAAAGATAGCTTTTATTTCTGCTTATTGTTCTATGTGTTGTTTGGGGCTGCTTCTAAAAGGGCAAGAAGAATATGGGAATATCTTCATTGCACCATCTAGAAACCAGATATCTCTGATGTTTTTTCTGCATCTATTTTCATGAGCATATGGTCTTTAGTCTGAAAATAGTATGAACTAACATTAATAGATTTTCCCAATGTCAAACCATCCTAGAATTCCTAGGATCAACTGTACTTCATGGTTTTATTGTTCTGGTTATTGCTGTTGCTGCTGTTGCTTTCATTTTGCTGCATTGGTTTATTAATATTTTATCTAAGTTTTTCTCTTCTATATTCAAAACTGACATTGACCTCTGATTCTTCTATTTTACTGTCCTTGTTCATTTTGTTACCAAGGTTAATTAATGTCCCCGAATAAGTTGGAGAATTGGCCACCTGTTTGTATCCTCAGAAATACCTATTTATTGAAGGTTTGGTAAAAGGTGCCCATAAAACCATCAGTGCATAATGCTTTTGCGGAAACATATTTTTTATTACCAATATAATTTATTTAATGAATATGAGTTTATTCATACTTTCTATTTCTTCAGGAGATAATTTTAGTCATTTAAAATTTCTGACAAAATTTTGCATTTTATCTGTCTTCAAATTGATTGCTATGATATCGCTCTTACTAGTTTCTTATTTACAATCCTTTTTATTTAACAGCTGTAGCTCTATACCTCTTTCACGTTCGATACTTTCATTTCTACCTTCTTCCTTTTCTTCCCTTGCCCAATCTTGCCAGAGGACAGGCCATATCGTTAGTCTATAAAAACAGAGAAACAAACAAAATTTTCTGTTGATCCTGCATGTTTTTACCAAAATAAATAAATAAAACTCTTTCCACATAAATAAAAATGGCAAAACAGAAGTTACTTCTGCTTCTAGAAAGAGGCTATTCTCATTTGCCTGTGGTGAGTGAACCAGAGCCTTCATATAAAGGTGATTTTCTCAGAAGCAGCAGATTCTGCTCATTGCACTGTGCCCCCTCAAGACTCGGCAAAGCTCATAATTTGGAATCAGATGTTCCTGTGTTCAGGCGCACCCCCTTCCTGGGCGGGCAGGACCTTGAGCGCATGGAGGGAAAGATCTCCATCCTGAAGGCTGTCGCAGGATTACGTGGAAGCATGTGGCTAAAGAATCAGCGTGGACAAGTGAGTGAGGACGTGAGAACTGGAGTTGGAGAGGCCTCGAGCTGAATCCCTGCTTAATCACTTGTCAGCTGTCAGCCTTGAGCATCTCTGAGTTTGTAAAAGTGAGATAAAAATACTTACCTAGGGTTGTTGTGGGGATCAAATGGCCAGTGTGTTCAGCATAGAGCTAACACAGAGAGAGCAAATATTCAAGATTCACTGTTGCTGCTGTCACCGCAGTTATCAGCCTCATTTGGGTGAAGGCCTCGGCTCAGGGCCAACCTGGACTCCCCTTGCCTTCATCCTGCTCTTGACTGAAGCCAGGCGTGATGAGGGCAGGGCAGAGGGGCGGTCCAGGCAGGGATCGGATTGGCTCAGGCCTGATCCCAGGCACTAGCACAATTCACCCCAACAGCTGCACCCAGGAAGTAGTAAGCCCCACATTTTTATAGGGTAGAAAACGTAGGCATGAAATTATAGTATCTCCTAAGCAATGATTCCCAGACGTTCTGCCAGACTCTCAAGAGTAGAATCATTCTCAGGGTTAGTAAAATTGTACCCTGTGTCTGCATGTATAACATCACGGTGTTTAAATTGGGGTCCCCAAAGTCCGCAAACCAACCTTCTCTTCTCCCCGACTACATACTAATGATAAACAGAACACTATGCTCCCCTGCCTCAATTCAACCAAAATTTTGGACAATGGGCCTTAATATAAAGTTTCATTTAAAGAAAGGGTTCCGCAGCTTAAAGTACACCCTAGGCTGTGAAGCATCGATGCCACCCAGGGTCAGGACTCCCAGTCTGTACCTTTGACCTGCTCATCTACAGGGTTTAACAATGAGGAAAAATCAGGAGCTCCTTGGGGCTCAGTGTAAAATGCCCACGGTGACAACTAACAGCGCTGTGTAAATTGCGGAGTCATGTTCAGGGTTGTTTCACACACACCAACTCCTTTGGCTCCTTTTAGCCCAACACTTTCCTCTACTGGAGGCACACCTGTGCTGTCTAGAGAGAGGGAAGCACAGTGGGCAAGGCTGAAGGAGGAGAAGAACAAGTCTGTAACTGTCTGGGAAGGAAGCCCAGGGAAAAGCCAGAAAAGACACGGAAGAAGTAAAGAAAGCAAAGAAGGAGAGAGGACATTGCCACAGAGGCAGACGTTGAAATGCAAGGCTTACAAGGGCTCTGGGGTCTGTTTCATCTCCCCAGTGTTCCCCAAGTGAAGGCTATGCAGTCCCCTACCCTCCCTGGACATGGCAGAAAGGAGTTTTTAAGCAGCTGCTGGTCACTGTGATCAGCCCAGACCCTGAATGGTGCGCCTGGGTGGCAGCTGTCAGAGGCTCTGGAGGCAGCAAGGCTGGTTCCGTGTTTAGTCACCGGTCCAGATGGAAATGGCACATCAGACCATAGGGACAATGTGGACAAATTGGTGTCACCTCACAGGCAAACCCAACGGGGTGGACGGCGGCTGCCTGGAACACCGCGCTGCAGACGAGCTCCGTGACTGAACAGCGACGTCTGCCATGTGCAGGGGATGTGAGAAGGCAGTGTACGTGCCACATATTTGCCACCTCACTGTAAATAAAATGAAGCCCCTTTTCCCTTACTCCATGTGTCGTTTCCAAAGAAGATGTATTCCGACACGGCTAACATTTCTAAATCCCTACCGCGTGCCAAATGCTGTGGTAAATGCTCCATTTGAACTAGATGATGTAATCTGCCCAAAACATTTAGCATATTGTGGTTATGTCTGGGTGTTTTTAAGCCCTCATAGTCTACAGATGCATCTGAAATGCTGATGGATGAAACACAGCATTTCCGAATCTGAGGTTCAGGCAATTCCTAACAAGCCAGCAGTCGTGGTGGGGTAGAGTTGGAACAAGAGTGACCATGAGCTGGTAATTGTTGAAGCTGGGTGTTTGGTACCTGGAAGGTGATGATACTAAGCTTGTGTCTTCTGTATAAGTTTTTTATATGTTTCAAATTTATTAGAAAAAAAAGTTTTTTACAAAAACACTGTTGGATATTTATGACTATCCACCCTTTTTATGTACTTGAAAACTGAGGCTCAAAAAAGTAAATTACATTCCTAAGGTCAAACAGCTTTGAAGAACAGCATGGTGGCCACCAAGGTGTGCTGCCAGAACCCCTCCCAGTTATTGCTCACTGCCCACCTGCAGGGGCTTCAGCCAAGAGACAGACTCCAGCGATCGGCTCCTTCGGTGTCTGTCTCAGGTGCACAGGGCCACCTCCCCCAAAGTCATGTGCTTTTTAGCAAAGGCAGTGACTGAACAAGGCAAGATTATGAAGGTCTGTCGGAGCTTACCCCGGGACAACTCTGATGACCAATATCTATTCCAGAGCTCTCTTCTGGGATGTCCCAGCCTTTGCTGAACCTGCACCACAATTTGACTTTTCCTTCTTCCCCATCCCGCTGTCCCTTCCACCTTCCACAAGTGTTGATCCCGAACAAGCATCTTCTTCTGGGGAACCCAACCCAAGACCCAGGGGAGCAAAAACTTGAACTTGGGTCTGTCTGAGTGCACAGCATGAGTGAGTCCGCCAGGAAGGGGGTGGGAGTAGGTGCTTCCAGTAAGCCCCTCGATTGTCAGCACGGTCACCCCACCCCCACCCCGGCCCACTGCTAAGGAGACCCACACAGATCAGGAGCTTGTGAACATCGAGAGACAAAATATAAGACAGGTTCTGAGTCCAGGACTTTCTGAGCAGTGGGAGGGCGTCACTGCTAAGCTCAGAGCAGCCCTTTCCTGGCATCGGTTCCCTGCAGGCCCAGCTGGATGCAGCCACAAGAGGACTTTGAAGGCAGCAGCTCATGCCCTGACCCAGGAGGCCCCCCAGCAGCCCGACCTCAGAGGCCAGGCCCGCTCCCAGCACCTCTACATTGAAGCAACTCAGCGAGATGCCAGAGCCAGCAGGTGGCTCTGAAAATGCCCCATGTAATTAGAAATCTCATTTCCATTCCTGGTCTCTGGTTTGCATGGCAAAGAGAGCCGTTTTTCTGGAATGAATTATCCCCTCCCTGCAGATGTCTTCAAAGGCTTATAATCCAAAACGGGCTCTCGGAGACCCAGCCTCCCAGGGCCGCCCATGCACACAGGAAGTCACTCCTCTGCGGGCACAGATGGGCTTTTGAAATGTAGGAACAGTGCTGATGCGGCGGAAAACGTGGCCACAAGGGCAAGAGTCAGTGTCCCTGGTGCCTGGATCTTAGGGGAGCTGGGGGTACATTTATCTTCACCTTCACCCCAGTTTACCTGGGACTGCCCCAGATTTAACACCGTGTGCCCTGTGTCCAGGAGAGCACTTAGTCCCAGGCAAACTGGATGGCTGATCATCCAACCTTCACTCCCAGTTTGCCACGGACGTGAGAGGGGTTAAGGTCAAATCAACTCCAGTGGGCAATTAGGAATAAGGCCCTTCTCTCAAAGTCAAATCAAGAGAAATTATACATGTAATATAACCATGTGTATCAGCTGTGTAGCAATCATTTGTCTACCCATTTATTTTTAGCAAACATATATTAAGTTCCTACTGTTTGTCATGGCCAAATAATAACACAGACTGAGGAGTTCCTGGTCAAGGGTAGGGATTCTTTACCTTCAGGGGCCCATAGAAGGCTTCCTGGCAGGTAGTGGGAAGTCTGTAAACTCTCTAAAATTACCGCAAAACTCTCTGTGTTATGGGGTCTATAATTTAAAGAGGTTTAAGAATCTCTGGATGAAGATATAAGCATACAAACCGGTGGTTACAACACGGCACTGTTTCTCAAGTGGTGTTCTGTGGATCACAAATAATAAAATCCTCCAGCCTCTTGATTCTCAGTGCGGTCCACAAACCGGCAGCAACGTCACGCACAGGAAGGAGCTTGCTGGAATTGCAGGTTCTCTGGTCACAGCTCAGACCTACTTAATCAGAACCTTCTGTTTAACATGATCCCCAGGGGATATGTTGCACATGGGAGTTAGAGGAGCACTGGTTCTTGTGGCAGCTGTTACTTTGGGGGCCCCCAGTGAGCCACAACTCACAGTGGAAATGACACTGTGACAATTCCAGTCCTTCAGGACACCGAGCAGCTTCTGCTTTTGCACTCAGAGCTCTGGGACTCCACAGAGAGAGAGCCAGGCCCAGCTGTCTCCGCTGAGCCAGTCCCACCCACTGAGTGTAGCCACACGAGTGACCATCATCAGGAACTGCCCTGCAGAGTCCAGCCTTTAGGGATGAGTCAAGAAATACAAATGAATGAAGCATTGAGGTGCGAGGCAATAGGGAATGGTGGTTACTGTGGCATGCCCAGCGCAAAGGCACTTCAATTTAATTAAATGCAGACACACGCACATATACACATGTATACTCTGCCCTTCAAACGAAGCAAATATGTCAGCTAGAACAGTCCCTCTAGCCAACAATTTGCAAACCCACGTCTAGACTATTTTTGCCCTGGAATAACTGACTGAAAGGACCTCAAGGCAGAGATTAGGCAGAGACAGGAGTCTAGTCCACTTTGGAGCAACCCCAGATGAAGCCTGAAGTCAGAATATCCAGTTTCTCAGTTTCCTGCCAATGGGATCAGAGAGATGCAAAATGAACTATATGCATATTATATTTTTATATAAATATGAATTTTATGCATATATTTGATATGTATAAAGCAGGGGTTAGTAAACTCTTTTCTGCAAAGGGCCAGATGGTAAATATCTTAGACCTTGTGATCCACACAGTCTCTGTCACAATTTCTCCACACTACAGTTATAACACAAAAGCAGCCATGAATACACAATGAGTGTGCATGGCTGTGTTCCAATAAAACTTTATTTACAAAAAGGGACAGTGGGCCATATTTGGCCCATAAGCTCTAGTCTGCTGATCCCTGCTATAAAGCACACACTTTGAGGTCAGGAGACCCGACTCCAATTGCTAGCTCTTCCTCTTACCCTGTGTGTGACTCACAGCAATTTACTTAACTTTATGAACCTCTTGTTTTTTGCTTATTAAATGAAAGCAGCATGCAACAGATAGCACTTGTGACCACTGAATGTCCACGTGGTCTTCTACCGTTCCCCACCCCCTTTGCAGTTGGGTTGGGCCACAAACTGAGCTCTCATCAATGGGATGTCGATGGAAGTGATGTGAGCAACTCCCAAGCCTGACTCTTAAACACACCCAGTGAAAGACTTGTGTCCTGCCTTCCTCTGTCATAGTGACCTTGGGGCCACGTGTTCCAGATGGTGTTGCTACAACATAGACGAGGGCCACCCAACCCCATCAAACTGAGCAGGAGTGAGAAATAAAATTTTACCGTGGTAAGCCACTGAGATTTCACAGGTTGTGTTTTGGGACAGCCAGAGCAACCATCACAGTATAAATACCTATGTCGTGGGCCTTCATGAGGATGGAAGGGGATGGGTATCTCAAGCTCTGAGCCCAGGACTTGACACGGAGAGGCCTCAACACATTTTAGCTATTATGATCGATGATAAGATGCATCATGAGTAATTTGTGGGATTTTTTTAAAAGAAGACTCTGGAAACTTCACTGGAAATAAGCCAACCGACTTCTCCAAAAGATAACAACCCACTGAGATTTTTTTCAAATGTTGCAAATAACATTTTGATAAGGAAAATGCTGATTCTATATGTCTTACCTCAAAAAAAGGCAGCACTTATTAACTCTCTTTAAGAGAAGGAAGGAAAGAAGAAAAATACCTTCTAATTTTTGCATCCCTGTTCATCATCTTCATTATGCTCACGACGTTTCCTGAGCAGGTCCATTCTGTGTGTGCCTTGGGCTGGCTGCTAATTCAGCTGCAGGCCTGTCGCCCAGTGCTCAGGGCAGGTGGTCACTGAGGCTCTGCCCAGGGTTACCAGAGAGCCCCATGCTATGAGCAGAAGCCACCAATCCCACGTCCTGGACACAGGTGGGGGTGAAGCCTGACCGTGGACATCAGTGCAGCCTCCACCATGGAAAGAGTCCATTTGTCAGCACTTTGATAGCTCAAATTCAAAGTTCTGGAGGGAAGAAAACCCCAATTCCTTAGTCAAAGGAGAGTTGATGTGTTTTTGGGCTAAAGGTGGATCCCGAGAAGGGAACTTTGAAGAGGAAAAATGGAGAAAACTCAAAGAAGTGAACAAGGGCTATAAATGTTACTAAAAACATGTCAAGAAAGAACAAGGGATGTTTGATCCCATCGACGAGAAATGTGCCTGTTGTCATTCATTCCACGGTGTATACAAGTATCAAAACATCACATTGTACCCCATAAAAATATACGATTTTTTGTCAATTAAAAATAAAATATAAAAAAAATAAAATTTTTAAATGCACAAGGAGCAAGCCAACTGGTCAGCTTACAATTCATGCATGACAAGCTGCAAAACAGGATCTGCTCAGACTAGGGCTAAGTCCCTATTGAGATTTGCCACAACCTTCGTCCACATCACTAACCTTTAAAGCACAGCAGGGCCACACATCGAGTGCTCTACCTATATCACCCCCTTTCGCTCAAGCTTACCATAATCCTGAGTATCAGGGGCATTATTATCTATTGTCACCTCTAGATTACTTATGAAAACGGTGAGACTCAGAGACTGTAAGTGCATCGCCATGGGTCATACAACTATTGAATGGCAGAACCAGGATTTGAACACAAAAAATCTTGATTCCGTAAATGCACCACTTAACTACTATGCTCTAAAGTCTCATAACCAACAATGACCAAGCACCACCATATACTGGGCCCTGTACTAAATAATGTATCTCATTTTAATTTTCACAACCCTATGAGGTTGGTACTGTTATTATTGTTATTTTGTAGATGAGAAAAACCAAAGCTAGGAAAGGTGGCTTCCTCGAAGTTATGGTGCTAAGAAGTAAACTATCCACTCCAGACCTCACACTCCTAAACAGTGCCCCAGAGTCTAAAGTCTCCCAAGTATACACTGTCAACCAGGAGGCCACGGCTCCTGGGGTTGGACACTGTCCTTGCTGACACTCTTTAGCCCAGGTCTTTGTCATTTCCTCTGATCGTAAAAGCCTGGGGCCTGTGATCCGAGCACAAGCTGACTAGAAGACCAGGCCCCCAGAGATTTAGTGAGCGTGATTCTAGTTGAGTATGACCTTCCGCATGTGCCAATTGACTTTAGCAACATGTAAATGATGGGTAATAAATTAGGAGGCAGACGGTTCCATCATGAATCATCCATTCCCTCCAAGCTCATCAAGACAGACGTGCATAAATTCTGGGTAGGCTGCGGCAGGTGCTGTCTTTTAGACTTCCAATTAAATGAGCCCTAACTTCGTTCACTTTTCAGTAGAGAAGCTGTGCATTAATATGCTAATGAGCAGTCCAGGAAGTGTTCATGGGAACCTCCTGGCACTGTGTGACCCGTGATCCTCTGCTCTTCTATCCTGCTCAGGACAGAACAGGCCAGGCAGGACACTCAGGCAGGTGGGTCTGTGAAGAAATGCTTCAGTGAAGGGGCCACAGATACAGAGGAATCACGCCATCGCCATCTGCAAAAATGGGGATATGAGAATCATGGGAGCACGATCATCCCATCATATAGCCCAGTGTGACTTAAGAAACTCTGGACACTATCGTACCACCAAGAGGTGATCTGCCACACTCTGAGAAACATTTTAATATGTTGATCATAAGGGAAGTAGAGATGTTGGGAGTGTCTGTGACAGGCCTTAACAAGCAGCTCATTGTCTAGTAGACCAGTGTCAAAGTCTGTCGGTCAGTCTCCAGTCACTATGGTTGACGTTATCCTATCCCGCATTTTATAACAATGACTTGGATGAAAATATAGACTACAGATGTGAAGCCAGGAGGAAATGAGTGAAGCAGGATGCAAGAGATATAATACCGCTTAGGGATGAAGGGTCAGACTAAGGAAGTAACATTTGATAGGACATTTGCAGGGTCCTGCCCTAGGATCCCAAAATCACATGCAGAAGCACAGGATGGGGGAGACGCTGTTTGGCAGCAGCCCCTGTGGACTGAAATAAACATATAGGGCACGTTGAAACTTGGGCTGAACATAGACTCAATCTCATTGAATACTGTGATCTGGTGTCCAGAAGACAGTATTCATAATATGAATGTTCTTAATATTAGTAGTAGAAACATAAAGTTCAGAAAGCAGGAGTTCGGTTCTCACTTCTGCATTTGGCTGGCACAACCCAACTCCGTGGGCTCAGCTCTGGGCACCAGCCTCCAAGAAGGTGGGCACTCTGAATGGCAAACAAAGCCACCAGGATGAGCAGGCCATGGGCCAGCAACAAATGGGCGTTTGCCTCTGCGAGTGTGTGGACACCTGAACAGTCAGGGGCGGCAGATTCCCCCCAGGGAGAGCAAGGCCTGTAATTCTGTTGACCAGCTGATACAGGACAGCTGTGAAAGAAAGAGCCAGTCCACCCACACCCAGCCTCCCTGTCTTCCCCAGGAGGGGCCTCACCCGCCCTGTCCAGTGGAGCAGCTGCAGGAGGAGGGGCAGCTGTCAGCACCTTCCAGGGAGACCCTCCTCCAGGGCATCTCAGGCCTTCTTTCCCAGCGCTGCCGGCAAGAGAAGCTCCTCGGCCCAAAGGCCGCACTGGGAAAGGCTGTGCCGACTTGGAGCTCCTCCGGTGTTCGCCGCCCCAGAGTTATTTTTATATCTCATTTCCTTGCATTATAGCAATTTACATACTTGAGCAGAGCACATGAGTGTCCCAAACATAAACCAGGAACAATAACACATCACCGGGAGCTTCACAGAAGCCCCAACCCAGGGGAGGTTTCGGAAATCAGTTGCTAAAACAAGTGGTTCCCTCGCCCCGAGCGGGAGAATTCTCGGCAGCTCTTGACAGTAAGAGGACGTGATGAGGACCACGCAGCGCCGCATCGCCTGCCGGATTGCACGCTGAGAGCCGCATTCAGCGCGCCGAGCCATCAGAGCGGGCATTGTTGCCATGAATACGAAGGGATTGCGTGGTGAATTGCTGCTTCATTGCCAAGTGCTTCCGATTCTCTGCTCCCGCCATCTGTGGCCTCCGGAAGACACACAGAAGCAGAGGTCCAAATAGGGGCTGGCTCCAAGCTGGCGGGAAGGGCAGCTTCTCAGGCTGGGGGAGCCCCAAGCCAGGGGCTAGGAGCAAACTTGGGGATCAGAGGAGTTCAAGAAAACTCAGGTCTCTGCACAGCCAAGCTCTAGACTTACAGAAACCTAAGGCATGCTCAGGTGGAAGGTTCCCATGATCACTCATGTATTTATGCCCCCACGCTCAGAAACCCCAACACCTACACTCACATATGGACGTGCACACACATGCAAACACTCACACACACAGAAACACTCACGCATAGTCATTCATTCACTTAACAAATAATTAGTGAGTGCTCACTCCATACCAGTGACTGTGCTAAGCACAGGGCCCCTGCCTTCTTGGAGTTTGCCTTCACACACACACACACACACAGATCCGCGTGTAGAGACATACAGACACAGGCAAACATACAGACACACACAGAGGCCTGCGTGAACACACACAGGCACACAGACAAGTCACACATAAACATGCCTGACATACGCAGCATCCATACTTTCCACCCAGTCCTACTCACTCACACACACACACTTCACACGTGTTCACAACTAAAACGCAACACCACCCAGAGGGAAGGTGATGAACCAACCAATTGTCCAGTCGTGCTTTAATTCTGAAAACGCGACTCTCTTTTAACTCAGAGATTTTCAGAAAAAGACTCTTGTTCTTACAAAGAGCTTGGTTCTTCTTTGGTTCATCTATTTCACAGTTCTATATTTAACATTTTCAATTGCTAATATTTCCAATCTGGGTTCAAAATACTGCAGTGATGTGACACCAGGGAATGGAAATATAGTTCAAAGGGCAGTCCTCTTCGATGGTGTAATGTAGCTTAACAGAAGGATGCTCGTGCCCTGAAGTGATCCAGGCAAACTCTCCCAGCTTCTCTCTTCAAGTTCTAACAATAGCAGCAAAAACAAAAATAACCTTTTCTGAGCATCTTGTTTTTCCATCTGTAAAATGGGAACAGTAATGCCAATTTTATGGTTTTATGTTGTAGAGATGAAATAAGTCAAGCCTGAAATAAATTTTAAACAGTAGAGAGAGCATGTTGCACGTGCTCAGTAAGTGTTAGGGATATTTTATCCTCAATCGTCTCGATTCTATTTCCCCCACCCCTGCCCTGTCCAAAGTTTGTGTCTAACATAAGGGCCTCAGTGGCAGAACTGCAAGGTTATTTCAGAGATGGAAATGACACTATCATGCTGAAGGTGTTTCTGTCAGTCAGAGTTTCAACAGGAGTATTTAAGGCACAAGACTTTATTACAGGAAATTGGCTATATTCTGATGAAAGGGCTGAGAAACCAATCAGGGAGGCAACCTGGAGATTGACGACAGAAGGAAGCCGCCACCACCCTGAGGGGGTGCGGTTACTAGAGTCCAGGAGTCATCGGATAGAAAGTGCCCCATAAAAACAGGAGCCACCAAGGAAGCGCAGCTGCTGCCACTCAAGACACAAAGGGGGAGAAGTACCCTGGCTCCCTCTTCTACCCGCCCTCCAATGTCCCCCTAGTGCCTCCTGTTGGCTGGGTCCAACCGGAAGAAAGTGGATGGGAGAGTCTGGAAAAGACAGCCAGCTCCACCATGACACAGAACAGAGTGGGGAAGGACAAGGAATGAGTCAGAGAGCAGACAGGTCACGTACAAATCAGCAGCCATTGTGCGAAGGCTACAAAGTCCAGGGAAAGGTAATGAGGATGATATGTGTATTGAATTTAACTAAAATCACTGTGTAATTAACCCAGTTCCATCAAGTCATGTAAGCGTTGCAATTGTCCATGGGGTAGGGGCTATTGTCCCCGTAGCAGGTAGCAGGTGAGGAAACTGAGGATCAGAGAGGTTAAGTTCTTTATGCAAGGTCACAGAACTAGCAGGAAGGAAGCCAAGATACCACATCCGGCAATCTGTCCCCAGCTCCCATGCTCAGGACCATTCTACTCAGAACCAAATCATGTAATTTGGAGTGAGATCTCTTGTTCCCTACTCTACATGTTCTTGTGTTCTGGTTTCCTCATCTACAACATAGGGATAATAGTTCCTTCACCTGCAGGACTGTTGTAAAGGATGAATGAGATGAACTGCACTTAGTAAGCTCTCAGAGGTGTGCTTTTGTTGTTTTGTTTTGTTTTGTTTTGCTCCTGATTCACCTGTGAAAATTCCAGATTCTGTCCAAGGGAGAAAGAGGACTCCAGGTCTCAGGCAACCTGAGAGGCAGGAGTTTAAGTCATAGACAGCTGCGAAAGGACCTGCCCTGAGACTGATGCTCGAGGTGTCTGTGGCAATGTTGTCCAGGCACCTCCCGCATCACCTAGACACCCTCTGAGATCCTACAGCTGCACTGAGCAGTTCCCATCCACCAACAAGGTTCCTACTTCAAGCACCTGCATCTTTCCACCTGAGGCTACACGGTGCCTGAGTGGCACCCTCAGTGGGTGCGTGTGAGAGTCTAGGAGAGAGATGCCAGAGAGTTCAGACAGCAACAGTCCTCAACCAATGAGAGGCAGGAGCGAGTGGCACGTGCCCCAGCTTCTTTGCCCTTTTGGGCATTTCTGACGTGTGTCAGACATACTCTCAGAGGGTCCCCAGCAGAACTGAGACCCCTTTGCCCAGAGTGATACGCAATCAATAACACACTGATGACCTTCCCCCTTCCCCGTCCCCTTCTCATTCACTGCGCTTCCTGGGACCACCTCCCAACAAACTACCTGCACCCAAATCCTTGACTCAGTGTCTGCTTTTGGGAGAACCTAAACCAAGATAATGCTCCTCTATGCTTTTTACCACCTCCCAGCCTCCCTTGAGTTCACCATTCCAACCCTCTGTCCCCGGGATAAGCAGGAGTGAGAAACCACTCTACCCAGTCAGCAGTTCACCCAATCTTTGGTGGAGAAGCAACGGCAGCCTATTCTGGGCCCTCCCTGGCAGATTGCACGGACGCCCGGGCCCAGGAGAACAGGCTGCAGACTCTGCATCTCGGGGCTAGTTCTGTGTTAGGTGAGATACTCACCATAGCTCCTCCCCCAGTAAAAGGGAAAAATTGTACATACACACAGAGAGCTCGGTGCGACCTCCTGCAGAGTCAGGCTTCCGTCCCTGCAAATTATTTTTTGCTAATCAATATGTTTAATAAATAATATTCCAGTTGATTTCATTACTGGCAATACACAAATCAATAGAAGGTTATTGCATGATAACTTCCCATTGATATTGTAATCCTCCTGATTTAATAAATGTTGCTTTTCTGAGGATTGCTGTTTGCATTAGGCATTCAAGGAAGCAGGACAAAAAAATAATAATTCCATTGCAAAACTGAGGCTGCAGCTTCATGGGAAAGTGCCACAGGACTAAGGGGGAGCGCTCCAGCCTCCGTTTACATCGGCCTGAACCATGGCCCGGCACTGCCTGGGTCCTCGTTAGCCTCCTTCGTTGGACTGCAGAACAGAATGAAAGAAAGTGTTGGCTAGAAGGCTTTCCAAACACCCCCTCAGAAAGGGTTTGCTCTATCCTTTGCAAATCCTGGCCAGGATCTCCTTCATGAATGAGAACCACAAACAGGAAGAAGATAAATGGTGTCAAATGATAACCTTGGGGTTTCAAATCTGCTCTCAAATCCTGGCGCGGCAAAGCCACCAGGGGCCTTGGCGGTTCCCTAGTGCAGAGTCTCAAGTACTAAGCCATGAGTAATGGTCTCAGAATCACTGGGGAAACTTGTTAAAATGCATATTCCTGTAGCCCCAATTCGAGAGAGAATGAATCAGTACAGCTCACATAGGGCCTGGGAAAATGCATTTTTAAGAATTTTTATTGACACATAACATATGATTAAAGAATAAATTTTAAAAGATAATTAACCGTGACTTACACGCAAATATAAAATGACCATGTGCTGAAAATTTTATTTAACTCATTAATTAACTAGAGAACCAGTAAGTTGTTACAATGGATTCAAATGAGAACTCAAAGTATCACACTCTTATAGTTGATTCAGTTCATGCTGAAACAAATTTACAAATAGATATAGAACTGGTTTTGAGGACACTGGAGAGGGAGCAGCTGTCCCTCCATCACCAGAGAAAATTTACATGTATGTGGGCAAGTACCGCTTCCACTGCTACCAGTTAACCACAACTTACAGGGGAAGAAAACAGCTCAAAGATCCTAACAAGCACTGAATCAGATCATAGAATCAGATCACCCAGAAAGGTGTCACCGTGCAATTCTGACTCTAATATTTGGAATGAGGTCAAATTTCACAGGTTAAGAGCATAGTCTCCCTCAAGTCTGCCCTCACTTAAGGCACCATCCGTGAGCTTGAGGGTCCCCAGGCTACTCACACTTCCGACCAACTAGCCACAAATGCAGAGGTTCCCACTACTCCCTCAGATTCAGTAATTCACTGCAACAGATCACAGAACTCAGGCAAGTGCTGCTCTTATGCTTACAGCTTTATTATAGAGGATACAAATCAGGACCAGCCGAAAGAAGAGACCATAGGGTGCAGTCTGGGAGGGTTCCAAACACAAAACCTCCATGAGCGTAGATCATGTCACCTTCCTGGCACATCGACGTGTATCACCAACCAGGGAAGCTCACCTGAGCTCCGGTATCCAGAGTTTTTACTGAGGTTTCATTATGGACTGAATGCATCATTGGTCCTATGACTGAACTCCAATCTCGAGCCCTCCTCCACTAGCTGGAGGTCAGGCTGATACCAGGTGGCTAAAAGCTGTGCCCCTTTTAACACATGGTTGGTCTTTCTGGCTCTCATCCTGCAAGAACCTAGGGTCTACCAGTAGTCATCTCATTAGTGTAAAGGTGTGTTCCATCTCAGGTGTGTTCCAAGATGCCAACCATGAATCACAAAGATGCTCCTAACAGTTGAGAAATTCCAGGGGTTTAGAGGCTCCCTTCCTGGAACAAGGGACAAAGTCCAGGCAAATTCTTTATTACACAACAGGTATGTTAGACACCTTCTATTAAAAACACCTAGTAATATTTTGATCTGTTTCAAAGAATTTAATAAGTTGTCTATCCCTACAATACACAAGGAAAACTGTACAAAGCAGAAAAGAATCCTGTGATGAATTTTCATAAAGTGAACACACCCATAGAACCAATACCCAGGTCAAGAAATGGAACATGACCAGCATCCCAGAAAAGCCCCTCCCTGTCGCTACTCCCCCAGGGTAAACCACTGTTCTGACTGCTGACGCCACAGATGTATACGAAAGTATGCATACGAAAGTAATCATCCAGCATAGACTCTTATGTCTGGGCATCTTTTGCTCAGCACTGTTTGTGGATGTAGTTGTAAATTGTTCATTCTTACTGCTGTATAGTTTCCCACTGTGTGGAAGATGCACAGTCCCCAGGAATAAAGCCAAGTGAGAGAATCTGATTTGGTCCAGCGCTAGCCCTCTTCCCATTTTACGGAAGTTGAAACTGACATCCCAAGGAGGCAACATGATTGCCCAAGATAGGAACCTTGTTCGGGATGGGGCTCCTATGGTTCCAAGGACCATCAAAGCCCTTAGGGGCAGTGGCCGAATCAGGGGTGCCTGGGGATGGAACTGCCCAGTAATTCATAGGAGAAAGGCTGGTGGTGACAAGGGATGGGAAGCTGAGCAGAGATGGCAATATGGGGGGCAGGGAGCAGATGAGAAATGCAAAAGGCAGAAGACAGGAAGGAGAAAGGGACAGAGGAAAAGGAGAGAGAAGAGCAATAGAGTGAAAAAGGGAGACGTGGAGAGACTTAAAGTGAGGAGGAGGAGCTGGGAGGAGGAAGAAAGCAGAAGGGAGGGACGTGCTCAGCTCAGGGAGGAGGCCTCCTGATATCCTCAGCACTCAGCCTTGGGAGCGCTGGAGCTGTTGGCCCTCTGCGACTTTCCTGGTCTCTCTGTCTCCCTTAGGACCCGGACTCTCTGTGTCCAGCCAGGAACTAGGTCACCCCCATCACTAAAGGGGAATCTGGGGGTTGTATTCTCCTTACAAGTCCACTGGAGGGGCGATAGCGTGCAGAATTTTGATGCTGCCATCCAGGGTTTGGACTGCCTCCCTGAAGGTGAAATTTGCTCTCTGTACCTGAACAGAAAGGCCAGGACAAAATGCCAATGCCTACCTTCCTTCTGCTACATGAGCGCAGATGTCGGACACCCTCTCAGACATGAAAAGAGGAGTTGGAGAAATAAAGATGTGTTTATTGAGTGACTATACGTGCCAGAGGCTTTACCTAAATTGCCTTGTTTAATCCTCCCAACAACCAGGTGAGTTAGAAATAACCAAAACCCACTTTTCAGATACGGAAATTGAGCCTAAGATAGGTTGAGACGTTTGCTTAAGCAGAATAAAAATAAAGAGGGCTTGACTCAAGAGTCATGCGTCTCCAGGGTCTGTTTGCACACACTTGCGTGTGCGCCTGTTGACTGATTTTAGCATAGCAGGACACGCTCAGGTCCAACTGGCTAAACGTGTACTCAGACTTCAATACTTACTGTCCAGATGAACTTGGGAGAATCTGTTGATCTCTCTGGATCTCAGATTCTTCATCTATAATATGAGGATGATGACAGTACTTAACCTCATGGAGCTGTTGTAAGAATCACATGGTAGCATACAGGTTAAGTGCTTAAGACCATTCTTGGCATACAGCAAGTTCTTACTTTGAGTCATCATTATTGCTACCCTCATTGGTAGTATTATTATTATCTTCGTGACCATCAATGTCTGATATTATTACACTGTAACAGTCCAGTAAATCCGGGGAGTCCCAATACCCATTAGTCAGTGTGTCAACACATCCCTCAGTATCCACAAAGCCCAGATCCAGAGGGAACAAAACCCCAAGCAAAGCAGGCCCTGCGTGGGAGAAGTCCCCGTGAGCAGCCCCAGGGCCGGCTCATTCCACTTGTTCTTGGCTCTGCTCCTCTTCGACCTCACTATGCAAATCAACCAAGGCAGCCACCCCAGGCCCCAGCTGCTGTGGACTGTTTAGTTCAGCCTCCGTAGCTAGCTGGTTCAGTGACTGTTTTCCATTTCTTGATTGCTAAGAGGGGAATCTGTGTGGCCCAATCTATCCTTTCCAGCAAGGCCGACAAGTTCTAAGTAACCAACCCAGTCGTATGTGAGCTGCCTTGAGTTCGTGAATCTCATCTGGGCCCCACGGAGTCAAGACCAGAGTCCGTAAGAGGAGATTAGAGCAGTTATGAGGATAACCAGAGTAAGGATCAGTTCAACAAAATCTTCCAGAGACCCATAGGGCAGATTCCGTTGCAAGAAAATTAGAAGTCTCAAGGGAGCATTCCTGTGGGTTATTGATAGAGTAACACTTTGTCATCCAAACTAAGACTTTCAAGAGTTAAAGAGGGAACTACTAGAAATCGCCTGGGGACAAACTGCGCAAAGCAGTGCTCACCCAGGCTAAGGAGACAGTGTGGTCCCCCTAGTCCTACAGATACAGCCAATGAGAAACGAGACCAGAGCTTCCCCTGTAGCACTGTAAGTGTCAGCAGGACATCCTAGACATCCTACTAGGGGACATCGCCTCCCCCCGGCTGTTAGCATTATTATTGCCCTTTAAATATGTCATAGTCGAAGGCTTGCTTTGTTCTTCAGTGTGATGGCCATTGATTTTTGAAGCTCACATCCTCTTCCCCAGGGAAACACGTCTGCAGCGCAATGATAGACGGAAATGGAAAAGAAGGATGCGATTTATGGGCATTCATTTCACAAGCATTGCTTTAGGGATACAGCTGGTCTCAGAGCAGTGCTTCTCAAGGGGTGGTCCAGGAACCACCTGCATCGGAATCACCTGGGAACTTGTAACAATGCTGAATCCCGCGTTCCAACAAAGACCTGCCACACCAGCATCTCTGGGGAAGGACCTAGGACGTGTGCATTTTTAACAGGTCCTGTAGACCTTCTTATGTGTACAACGGGGCATGCAAACGGCCACCACACCAGGAAATCCAGGTAGCAGGTGAGCACGCCCTCGTACATGAAGCTGCAAGATCTCCGGTCTGAGATGCCTTGGCAAGGGCTTATACTCCCCTTCCCCTGCAGAATAAGATTCTTGGCAACCCCCAGCCAGGGTGTCACGCAGAGCCTCCAAATTCCCACTGGATGGGTCAGCCCTGGTTTAACTGCGTGCAGAGGCAGCTGGGTCTTGGGCAAGCAGAGTGGGCAGGTTCTTGGCTGTGGTATCTGCCAGGAGGAGCTGGTAATAGGCCTGATTTATGACACTCAGCATGGGACCTGGCTGCTGAGCTCAATCACTGAGGCTCCCCGTGGTGGGGTTCATACGCTGTAACGGGCCTGGAAATTGGAGAGGAATTTACCTCCTGCTGCCGAACATTACATAACAATCAAGGGAAACAAGCAGAGACAGGAGGGGGCCTCCTCCTCAGCTGGCACCAGCAGCCTGGCACTGCAAAGGAGGCAAGACCCGAAGTTGTCTGCTGGGTTTCTCCTGCCCTCAGCAGCCCATGCAAGTGGGTTCCAGGGTGGCCCAACCAGAACTGGCATCAGAGCCGGACAAGATACAAGCACTAGCCTGGCAATTTCTAGAAGAGGTGGTTGGAGAGATGAGCTAAGAGCAGGGAAAGTGCTGCTGTCTAGACCCCATCAGCCCTCTAGCTCCAGTTCTAACTGCACTTATGGAACATGCACCTGTTAATGCCTCCCTGATTTGCAACTGGGAAAATTCAAATAGGACCTGAGATTGACATCTGCAACATTAGAGAGTGCGGAAGAAAATGAAGATGGTCAGGGAGAAGGGACCCAGATCAGTGCAAGTCCGTAGGTCACGGGAAGGAGTTTGGGTTTTCTTCCAAGCACCCTGGACAGTCACTGAAGGGACTTTCTTTCCTCTAGATCAGCTGCCTCCCTAGAAGTACTCATATAATAAAAGGGGCATGTGGCAGCTGATTACGACGACTTAGTTCTGATGGACTCACAGGGAACACAAGTTCTTAGCTATTTATTGAAGCAGACCCAGGTAGGCGCACAAGTTGGCAACTTGGCGAAGTGCTGACTCACTGTCTAGCACTCAGCAGAGGGTGATGAAACCTACATTCTGACAAGACGGTTGGGCCTCCCAGACACTCTCCCTCCCTGAATGAACCACCAAGACAGGATTCCAAGTACCACTCTTAGCTGCTGACATCATCACCAACAAAATGTGCTGGCCTACGAACTTGCCAATCAGTTTTCAATAAGGGAACTTTATCTTCTAGGGAAATCTTACATAGAAGTCCAACGTATAAAATGCATTTATCACCATCAGAATCAATGACTCCTCTGTTGTCTGCCATCCTGACTACACACATGCCCTTCCAAGACAGGGAATATATCTCTCTCCTTCATAAGTGTGTTGCTGGTTCCTGGAGAGTATCTAGCATGTGATGGACGTAGTAGTATTTGTTCCATCTGAAAAAGGGAGGGTTTGGATCAGATGCACTTCCATTAAGGTGTCAAATGTTAAGTGAGCACCAACTGTGTGCCAGGCCCTGGGGTTGGCGCTAGGGATATAATGGTGAACAAACCCATCCTAGCCTTTCCCCTATTTTGCTCACAGTCTAATAGGAGGAAATGAATGTTAATAGATGTAAATGTACAACGGAGGTGTGTGTTAGCAAATAGAAGTAAACAGGACTATGAGTATACAGAAAGCAAAACTGACCTAGTCAGAGGAAGGTCAGGGAAGGCTTCCTGGAAGAGGCATGACTTCAGGTAGGACCTTAAGAAAAAGTCATATTTAACTAGGTAATTGGGATGAGGAGGATGGAATTTCCTTTTGGTCAGAAAGGACAGCATCTACAAAGCCCACAGTAGAGGGAGTATGACCTCCTGATCCTGTCTTCCAATCCTAGCTTCTCTACCTTGGTCTGTTTTTACATATTGGGCTTCCAGTACCACATTCCTTTAAAAAAAAAATAAATAAATAAAACTAAAAAAAAAAAAAACTGAAACACAAATGCTGGAAATCAAGCCAACCAAAAGACCTCAAAGGCCCATATCAGCTCATAAAATCCCTCTACGTACAGACTCAAGAGAATGGGGCAATGGCCTGTACGGCTGGGTCAGGGCCAGAGGTCAGGGGTCAGACGTGACTGACCAGACCCACATGCCTGAGTGGTGAGCTATAGCTAATGAAATCAATGTTCACTTGTGTTTTTTTGTTTGGTTGGTTTTTCTCCACATTCTAGACCCACATTTCACTATTCTAGTTATTTCTAAATGAGCTCAACATCTTAAAGTGAATTCTCAGAAGCAGGCATCCTTTGCCTTTACCACTTACAAAATGCAATCTGGTAATCTCATTTCATAGATTCATTCATTCAACAAATATTCACTGGAAATTTTAAGACATGTGCTCAATTAGACATGCAATATGGAGACAAATAGGACACGGTATCTGCCTTCAGGGAGATCGAAATTGTACGTACTTAACAGAGACCTAACATGACAACATTTAACATTAAGTGTCTGCTATCGGCCAAGTAATGTACTGGACACTTTACACGTATCATCTCCTGCAATTCCCAACCCCATTTCAGGTTTGACAAAATGAGTTTCAGAGAGGTTAAGCAACTTATCTAAGGTCACACAGCTAGTAAGTAGGAGAACCAGGATCCAAATTCAAGTCCATATAATTCCAGAGCCTGTATTCATGATCACCACAGTCCGATGCTTCAAATAAGGAGATAAATGAAGGGCATAAAATCACAAAAAAATTAAAAGAAGCCATAGGCAAACGTTTATCTGATCTTGTTCTGGGAAAGATTTTCAAAGTATAACAGAAAAGGAAAAAATCAAAAAGGAGAAGATTGATAGAAATAGCTACATAAAATTTCAAAACTTCTACTCATCAAAACAAAAACATATAAAATTTTGAAAGGTAAATGAGAAATGGAAAAAAAGTCTGCAACATATATGATAGACAAAGCTTTAATAGCCTCACTATAAAAAGTTGTTATAAACTGGTACATGAAAAATAGATTTTGTCCAATAGAAATATGAACAAAAGATATAATTTTCACAAGGGAAGAAATAAAAAATGGCCAATAAACACACCCAAAATTATTATTAATATTAAAGTATTAGTAATCAAAACAAATAATTTAATAAATAGTGGTATGTCCTGCTCTTTTACTATGAAATTGGCAAAGGTTAATAAAACTCAAAATAATCCTAGTACTGGTAAATGTGCTATGCAATGAACACACCCATACACTGTATCAGTAAGTGTCCCATGAGTGAGCATTTGACAACATGAATTAAGAACCCTGAGGAATTGTAACCTTTCGCTCAATAGTTTTACCTTAGAAAGCTATCAGAGATGCAGACAAGGATGCATATAGCAAGATGTTCACCACAGCATTATTTATAGTATGTAGAACCTATAAATCAAGTTAAAGTCCAACAACAGGTGGACAGTGAAATCAATTTTGGTGTACTGTGCAGTCAGTAGGGATCATGTTTTTGAAGATAATTTAGTAGCATGATCCATCTATTTATTCATCTACCTAGAAGGAAATACACCGTAATGTACTATTACCATGGCAAACTGTAGTGGTGGGATTAAAGACGATTTTTATTCTTTTTATTACACCTGTCTCCATTTTCAAATTTTCTGCAGTGTATTTGGATTACATTTGCAATAACAAATGCATACATATATATATATTTCTTTTAATTTTTAAAAAAGCACGTACGAAACACAGCTCTCCACTGTCTTTGCTCAAACCCACTCACCCCTTTAACTCTCTTCTGCAATTGACAGGACCTCACAGTCACCTCCGACTGCTCCCTTCTTGCTCGATCGCTCCCCGCTGTGCCATTTCTACCAGTTCTTACTTCGCTTCGAGTTCTGGCTGCCTCCTGGCTAGACCATGGCAGGACCCTCTGAACTGATGCCCTGATTTCCAGCTCCCAAGCCCACCCCTGAACTCTCCTCAAATTCAGTTTATGCTCTGCTGATGGTTAATCCCCTTGTGACAAAGACAGTATTTAATAGCCCATTAATGCCATGCTCCAAAACCTTCAGTGGCTCCCCAGTTCCTAGGAATTAAATCCCAAGTCCTTTATCTAGAATGTAAAAGTAGGAGCTACCCAAGAAGAAGACTGGGATTGTAGCTATCACAGCCTTGATTTTTTTAAATATACTATAACCAACTTTAAACTATAGCCAACTCTAATTTAAAAATAACAATGATAAATTAAACTACTTTGTTACTGGACTTAATCTTCCCTTCCATCCATACCTACCACCCAATACTCCGCCCAAACTACTTTTCCCCCGGCTTTGCACATGGCCACACACAGCACTTAGCAGGTGCTGAGCCAAGGCTGCGGGTGGTGCAGATGTCGTCAGACCTGGACACAAGCCAGTACCCCATGACCCTGGCCTCACGGAGTCTCTCTTCCACTATAACTTTGTGATTTTCTCTTATTTAAAGGATGGTGAAGGGACTATGACCTGAAAAAAAAAAAATCAATGACTCCCCGCTAATAAAGGTCCTTATGCAGTAAATGTGCTCTTGGGAAGCCAGATCCTGCCCTTCTCCACGGTTTTGGCCTGATGCCCTGGAGTGATTTACTCTGCGGTAACATGATGGAGCCTCCACCATGGAAGGGAATTAAATAAAAATGCAATAAAAGAGGACAAAATCAATCTGCTTACAGTTTTGTTTAATAAAAATTCATGAAGGATGGGCAGGCGGGCCCATAAGCAATGTGCCAGCTCTGCCAGGGGCTGGCTGGGGACACTCACTCAGGCTTCAGGGAGGGGGCGGGCGCCGGGCAAACCTGCCACTCTGCAAGCCGCTGCAGGCTGGGTCCCCCCGCCAGGCCAGAGAGCCAGGCCCGCCGCGTTGAAAGACGGGAAAACCAGGTAAGGGATGTTGATGGAAGAATTCTCGAAAGCCAAAGAAAGATAAGACTTTTTTTTAATGGGATTTATCTACCTAGAAACCAAGAAGTTCCATGTGTTCTGGAACAACCTAAACTGACTCTCAAGCCTGACCAAGTATTTCGTAGGGTAACAACTATGTCCACGAAACATTTCTTTAAATTGTGTGGTTCTGTGCAGAAGATTCCACATCTTTGGGTGAAAGTCCCATGTAAAAGACTTCCAATGACCCCTATAAAAGGGTCACCACACTACGGTTAGCACCCGACTGCATATCTGACCCACCACCTGTTTTCAAGTGAAGTTTTGCTGGGACACAGCAGTGCACATTTGTTTACATACTGTCCATGACTGCTTTTGTGCTACAGTGACAGAGTCGAAGAGTTGCCACAGAGCCCTGCAGAGTCTAAACACTCAGGCCCTTTACAAAAAAAGTTTACAGACCTCTGATTAATACCGTGGGGATTCTCACCCACCTCCATTCAACAAAAACTTGATAAGCTCTCACATGCCAGGCCCTACCCTGAGACTTCAGAGAGAGCAGAGATGAGTAAGACTTCAGCCCTTGCCTTTTAAGGGACCCTGTTGCTTTTCTATTGTTGCCCAGCAAATCCCCACAAGCTTAGCGGTTTAAAACAATACCCATTTATTATTTCACAGTTGTGTAGGTCAAAAATTCAGGTGAGTTCAGCTGGGATCTCTGCTCAGTATCTCACGTGACAGAAATTGAGGTGTTGGCAAGACCAAGCTCTCATCTAGAAGCTCAGAGAAATAATTTGATACCAAGCTCATCAAGATGGTTGGCGGAATCTAGTCCCTCGCAGCTCTGGATCTGAGGTCCTCGTTTTCTTGCTGACTGCCAGCCAGGGGACACTCCCCGCTGCTAGGGGACTCCACATTCATGCTTAGTGTTCATCTTAAAACCAACAACACCGCGTTGACACCTTCTCCTGCATTGAATATCTCTGGCTGTTCCTCTGTTATCTGCCAGAGAAATCTCTCTGCCTTCGAGGGCTCTTGCGATTCCACTGAATTCACCTGGATAACCCAGGATAACATAGTCATGGGAGTGATATTTCATCATATGTACTCGCAGCTTCTGGGTATTAGAGTGGGACATCTTTGGGGTTGAGGGACAGTTCAGTGATTCTGCCTGCCATGGGTAGTAAGTAATATATTTGGTAGGTTCGCTAACTAGCTGCAACAAACAGGCCTCCAAATTTCAGTAGCTTAAAAGCAAGATCTGTATTTATTCTGTCTGGGCAGAGGCTCCAAGTGAGTGGAATTCTGTTCCATACAGTTATTCAGGACCTCAGGCTGACAATGGTCTTGCCATCTTCACACATGGCTTCAAACACACTCTACATTTTGCAATCTTGATCAGCCATGAAGGGAAAGAACACAGAAAAGCATATATGGGGATTGTATGGGAGATGGCACAAAGCATTTCTGCTCATATTCTACTGGAAATAAATGAGTTACATAATCACATCTAACTTCAAGGGAAGATAAGAAATGAAGTATAGCTGAGTAACCGTGTACTCAACGGAACGTGTACTCAATGAACGAAAGATTGAATGGTAGATTTTGATGGTCAGTAGCTGTCCCCTGTTCAGGTAGGAATGAAGGCACTGATGGTTATAAGTTGACATCTGATGACAGCGATGGCCACTGAGACCACACATGTTGATATGTTCTAATTTTCTAAATAGTATGTATTGCATTTTAAAATGTCCAAGTGGGTTGTACTTGAGAAAATAGTAAAAAAGAGAAGACACAAAAACAGCTAAACACAAAAAAGTAGAAGATACCAAAAAAAGAGGTTTGAGTGAGATATTATGAAATTATCAAAAGTAAAAATAAAATTACTTGTACTTAAGTAAATCAAGGAAATCATATTTATTAAGGACTATTTATTCCCTTTCCTAGGGGCTCATTTATTGGCAGAGTCAGACTTTTACCCGGTCTGGCTGGCTGCACAACCCATACCCTACGCTTGTGGGAACCCCCCAGTGAGTGGTTCATGGAGAAGTTGGCCCTGGGGCTAGAACGTGGAGAAGCAGCAGAGTGGCATGACCTCGGCTGGCAATGGAAAGAGGGAGTTGGCGGCACCACACGCTGGATGAATGGAATAGAAATTGACCTGTGGGAAGGAGACCTCAGCGGGGCAAGTGTTTGAGGTAGGGAGGCTCCAGGCCACAGGAGGGGCAAACAGGAGAGGAAAGCATACGCATACGGTGGGGAAATTCTGGAATTTACCAATCAGATTTCTGGAAAAGAAGAAAGTAGAGATAAGAAAGAAACTCCTAATTTCAAGTCTGGGTGAAACCTTTTAGCAAAAAGAGTAAGGCAGGAAGCTACAGATGACTTGAGAAGGAAGACATCAGGTTTAGTTTGTGGCTTGTTGGGTTTGAGGTACTGGTAGGGGCTGCATCTGAAATGACTCCAGGCAGCCGATTACTCTGGAAGGTAGCTCCATAGAGCTCTCCACTCCAAAAGGGCCTACACCGAAGCAAGAATTGGAATGTGGGAGCTGTGTGCAGAGATGAAGGGGGCAGGTGAGCTGAACCAGGAGAAGTGGAGAGGGAACACTAAACATGGAAGAGCATCCTTGAGGCATGTCAATATGGAAGAAGCAGAGTCCACTGAGGTGGGGAGGGAGAGGTGGGAAGAGAGAGAAAAGCAGCATCTCATAGCACCCCGGGCAGATGGCATCTGAGTTTACCTGGTTTGGGGAACCAGAAAATGATTATGACCCCAAAGAAGGAAATTTCTGGAGAAGGGTAAGGGTGGAAGATAGGGACCAAATGTTAAAGATGATCAATAAGGAAAGTAAAAGTAAATACAAGACTCTCAGAATTGTCTGACTTAGAAAGCGCACATTTCTAACTTCGGCTAGCCAGAGCCCTATGAGACATTCCTTCTCCTGGGACCTTCCTTCTCCTGGGAAGGTCTGCCTGAGACATTCCTTCTCCTGGGACCACTACTTCTTCATTTTTTAACATCAATCTTCTTTACCTTCTGGATTTCTCTTACCAGTCTACCAAAGAGGACGTGGGCCTGGGGCTTTATCCAACTGTGGGCCAGGAAAGATGAGAGTCAGGCACCCTTGCTATGGAGACAACTGAAACAAGTGTGAGGCTCCAAGGGCACTTGGATGGGCGCAGGTGGTCCAGCTGCCCTTCAGACATCCTCCGTGGGAGTCGTGAGTTTTCCTGAACTCCCACGCTGCATGTGTGTGCAGGAGGGCAGGCAGGTGCACTCACCTGCACCCCAGACTATTGTTTGGGGCTGTAGGCTAGATAGTCACTCCAGGGTGACCTGCCACAGCTGTGGGTATCCAGGCCACAGAAAGTGCCAGAAAAGTAGGTCTAGGGCCCCTTGGCACTGGACTTGGGCAGGCTCTCTTTTCCTGTACCTTGTCCCAAATTTATGGTGGCAGAAATAGGAATGGATAACTGGTTCAGAGACAGGGAGAGATTTGGCCTTGCTATAAAACTCCCCCAGTCAGAGGGAGAGAAGGGGAGCAGAAGAAGAGACCCAAGTACCCCCCCACCCCCCAGGAAGTCACCTCTGGGAAAGAGAGGCATATAGAAGAGGACATGGCCCCATCAAAGCCCCAAGAAAAAGGAAGGCAGTGTTCCAGGTGGCCAGCATAAGACAAAACACAGGAGGTGCTGGAGGCCAAAATCCAGAGGTGGAGAGGCCTTGGGAAGGCTGTGGATGCGAAGGAGGCAGCTGGCCCCGGGAGGGCAGCCTGAGAGGGCCCCAGGGAGAGGGAGGAGAGAGGCAGGAGTAGGGGCCGGCTGTGTGGTGCTGGCCAGGGCAGCGGGGCCAGGAGCCTTCCCTCACTCCTTGGCCATGCCCAGTGGTTGGTTTGACTTTTGCATCAGTGTCTGGCTGACTTGTCTTTGGCAAGAGGACAGTGCCCTAGAGGGACCTACACAGTGAGTGGCTATTGAACACCAGCTCTATTTTCTCCAGCACTGGCTCAGGGCGGGATGTCTCCGGCAGTCCCTGGCATGCTCTCTTTATACTTTCACTCTGACCGCCCTATTCCTCCCAAGGGCTTTGGTCTTCACCACCATCTGTTTCACTAAAAGGACCACTGAGCCCAAGGCCTGGAGAGGGTCCGTGCAGAAGGGGGACTCATCGTGGTTGCCTGTCCGGCATCCCAGGAGCCAGCCCCCCGAGGGAGGACAGGTGTGGTCTGTCCTCCTCTCAGATACTCCCGGGCCACCATGGAGTTTGCCTGAGACTGGCATACAGCGGGTGGTGAATGAAGACGGAAACCCAGCCTAGCACCCTCTCCAACAGCACACTTGCGCCCGCCCGGAGGAAAGGACACCTTTGTCTCATGGGCTGAGGGTGCCAGGGGGACAAGCTCCTGCCTGAGGGGGGCAGGAAGAGTTCATGGTCAGGGACCTCACTCCCATCAGGGTGCCCCCTCCCACCTCTCTGCTTCCAGGGGCTCAGCAGGTTCCCCTCAGAAGACAGCTGTGTTCTGGTCTCACATCTTTGCATGCCTCAGAGTGAAATGGGGACCTTGTGAAAACACACGTTCCTGGGCCCCAGCCCCAGAATATCTGATCCAGTAGGACTTGGAGTGGATCCGAGAATTTGCTTTTTTATCATGTCCCTAGACGATGCTGATGGAGCTGGCCCAGGGTCCACATTTAGGGAAACACCACCTTAGCTACTCCCCTCCTCCACTCAGCGGGAGGTTGAAACCTTGAGGGCAGCTTCAGGGCCCTGCACAGCCTCGGTGTTCAGTCAATATATATGGATTTTATCAAATGGAGGCAGTGAAGGGTAGATTGTTGATTGACTCTGGGATCCCATGAACAACTGGATCCTTTATGTCCGGACCCATTAAGTCGATGGAAAACTCAAGGGTGTGGGCAGTGTAGTTTTCTCATTTGTAAAGTTAATATGTTAGTAGAATATATCCCCATGAAATGGTTTCAGAATGTAAATGAAATAATGTATGTCAAGTATCTAGAATATAGTTAGCACTCAGTAAATGTTAAACATGATTTCTAGCTGGGGGCACAAATGACTTCACAGCTAGGGTGATCGGCTATACTGATTTGCCAAGGACTGTCCATTTTTAGCACTGAAAGTTCCAATGTCCTGGAAACCCCTCGGTCCCAGGCAAACTGGGACAGTTGGTCAGCCCATATCAGCTCACCTTCTGGGGCCTTCTTTGCTCCCCCAGGCAGTGCAGAGATGGTTTCTGGCCCATGTCAACCTGCCTCTGGAAGCTAGGCCAGGCTCTTGGCTATCCTGAGGGCCTAAGTGGCCCCAGGATCCCAGGGCCAGTATTCTCAATTCTCAGGACAAAGGGCTCAGCAAGGCTCAGAAAAGCTCAGAAACAGAGTCCAGGCCCACAGGCAGGCTCCGTGGTGGCAGACCCAAGGCTGGAGTGCGGACAGAGGGCCAGGGCCAAGGGGAATGGAGACCATCTCCTGCTGGAGAGGGGAGAGCTGCGGTGCCCCCCTGGCCCACCCCCTGCACTGAATAATGCAGGGAGAGGAAACTGGGGTGGGAGGCGCTGCCCTGGGCCCCAGCCCGTTCCCAGCCAGGCTGCTGCTGGGCAGGAAGCCTCCCAGCTGAGCCGGGGAAGCAGTTATCACTGGTGGGTGATTAAGTTACTAATCCTTCAGGGAGAAGACATTTAGAGGCCCATATTAAAGCAGTGCGAGGCAAAATTACATTCCGTTTCAATTTAGTTTAGCAATTCCTGTGATTTAGTTAAATGAAAAGCAATTGTTCCAATTAATAGTATTGAATGTTATTCATCAAAAGTGTCAAAACAGCTCTGTGGCTGCATTAGTAACCCATTCTCTTGTCAGAGATACGGATAATTCCCCAGGATAGGATGGCGAGGTGGTAGGATATGGGGGTTTTGGGGAAAAGGTCAGAGTGAGAGGGGCTGTTTACATGCACATGTGTGTACAGGTGCAGGCCCATGTGAATATGACTCGTGTGCATGGATAGGTGCATATGTGGGCACATGTATCTCCTACACATACAGATCCAAACTGCACACGAGTGTACATATCTGTATGTAGTTATGTGCACCTGCAAGTGTGCCTGGGTGAGTGAGTGTGCATGTGCTTGCATGTACACCTGTGTGTTCCTGGATATGTACGCAGATATGTGCAAATGCCTTGTGCACCCATGTATGCGTGTATGTGTGCATACGTGAATCTATGCACGGGTGCATCCAAGTATTTAGGCAGTTGTACGTTCATGTGTTTAGGTACATGTGCACAAATGATCCTGAGGGTATGTTGCTATCCAAAGGGATGCAGTGTGAGCATACGCAGGTATGCACGTTTGGGGCACATTCGTATATATGATAAATGTATCTGTATATAATCGGCAAGAGGTGTAAGGAGTTTGCTGCCTCAATAGATTAAAAGCAGCCCCATCTATTCCCATCCTTATGTCATAATGAGTAATCTGGCTTGTCACGGAAATGTTGCCATTCAAATGTAGTTCTCATGAGTCAGAGACCTGGTTAACTGCTGTATTCTCAGGAGCCAAAAGAGGGTCTGGCATAGAGTAAGTTTCAATGACATAAATTGATAGAATAGATTAATGGGTGGATGGAAAATAGATGGATGGGTGATGGATGGATGGATAATAGATGGATGGATGGGAGAATGGATGAATGCATGGATTGCCCCAAGCCCTGTGTCTACCAGGCCTCCCAAGAGTGGGTGGCTGGACCAATCTTCTTTGCTCAGTGTGAATCCCAAGCTCCTCCAGCCTTCAGCATCAGCTCTCTAACGTACCCTTGGAAACCTCCATCCCAGGCAGACAACAGGCTCAGAGGGCTCCCAGGCTGCCAGAATCAACTAAGGCAAAACATCACAGAGCTAAGAGCAGAAAAGGCAAGGATTTCTTTGGAGAACCTGAAAAAAGCTCAGCATTGCTGGGCGAACAGGAAACTGGAATGGCCAGGGAGGCCCAAGAGGGCACAAAACGATACAAACCAGGAAAGGCCCTTTAGGGGCTTGTACGCCCTCCAGGCAGGGTTCCTGCTTCTGGCTTGCGTGCTTGGGCTGCAGC
Organism: Avahi laniger; assembly: GCA_963575035.1. Taxonomy (NCBI): domain Eukaryota; kingdom Metazoa; phylum Chordata; class Mammalia; order Primates; family Indriidae; genus Avahi; species Avahi laniger. The sequence continues at coordinate 44,071 of CAUYSK010037349.1, forward strand.
CACCAGCTCCCGCCTCCAGCTCAGCCCTGTCCGTCTTTGCGTGTGGTGTTCTTCCTGCCCCTGACACCTTCCACAGCAGGAGCCACCGTGCATCCTTGCCCAGAGACTGACACAGCTCATCACATGCCACCACCACACGAAGACGGCAAAGGTGACCTACAAATGGCTCCCTGGCTCCGATGCCCTCACGTCCCACACTGCCGTGGCCCTGGCTCTCTGCAGCTGACCGGACCCCAAAGGGAACCACAAGACCCAGAACAGCCCACGTTGGCAATCAGTCTTCCCGTGGTCACTTTGAGCTCTGACAGCTCTCACCTGGCCCACCTGCTGTCGGGGCCTGCCCCCTAGTGGCTGACGCTGGCCCTACACTGCCCCACCCCAGGGCACCAACTCCCATTGTGGTGCCCCCTTCAGCCGGCCTCAGCCAAGAAAGGACATCTGAGTCCTTGCAAAAGCCCCGCAATGGCGCATTTCCCCCTTCGCAGCCACAGACACGGCAGTGCCAGAGCACCCCACGTGCACGCGATGGGGCCTCGCCGCCCGGAGTTTGCATGGCCCTCTACCTGCGGCTGTCCGTGCAAGCGTCCATCCATCATGACGGTGATTAAGCATGGAGAGGAAGCGTTAGGATGTGATCCCTGAACCCACGAGGCTCATAAAGACAATAGCTGGGACCGTGGCGAGAGGCACCAGGCGTCCTGTCTATTTTGGGGAGGCCCCGAGCACGGCTGGCCAGCACCGAGAGCGTCCTGGGGCTCGTTAATCTGTGTGGGAGTGACGGAGACAGGATGGAGGGTCCCCGAGGCCTTCCGCCAGCCGTTTCCTCCCGGCCCCGGCTCTGCTCCACGCTCTGTTCACGGAGCCGCCGGCCCTGGCCTCCAGAGACCCAGCCTTGCCAGCTCTCTGTGGTAGACCCAGCTACCTTCCTCTCCTTTCAAAGTCTTTCACTGAGAGATTAGAGGCCCTGGCCTTTCTGGGATCCACTCTTTGTTCGCTCCCCAAGGGAGGCAAAGGAAGAAGTAAAACACCATCAGCCTCGTCCAGGCTGAGGCAATGGAGAAACCGCCTCGAAATATCCTCCTCCTGCTCTGTTCCCACGGCCTGGCCTCCTCGGAGCCCGTAAGTAGCAAAAGGTTAATTGCTAGGGTCTTGGGCCCAGCAGTGGGCTGGAGCCAGAAAGCCCATTGTTAAATATGCAACTGTTAAATATTCTTCTCTCCCTCTCTCTCTCCCTCTCTCCTTCTCTCCCAATTGTTAAACAGTCGGTAGCTTGAAATGAGCCATGGTCTAAGTATTTACACCATGGAAATTAGCAAATACTATAAAACAAAGCAGTACCATTGAGGCAGGCATGAGACCCCTTTCCTATTTCTAGGATAGAAGTCAGACACCCGGATGACTTTGTTGGAAACTACTGCTCATGACAGCTCTAGGGCCACAGAGGCTTGTGGCATGCAGCTCCCAGCACCCTGATTATATGCAATACCTACCCTTGCAATCTCTAACCCTGAACAGCAACATAGGAGCGGTAATATCCCATTGTAGGACTAGAACTTTAGGTGGCTGTTGTGCAAATCGAATAGGCTATTGCATGTGAAGTGCTTAGCACATTGAGATCATTGTGGGACCTGGCTGAGAGAAACTATTTAATAAATATCAACTGTTGTCACTATCGTTATTATCATTACTTTCTTCATAGGCATTTCAAGGCTAAGATGAAAGAATAATTATAAAAATATTTGTATTACTTTTTTGTCTTTAAAAATGTTTCCATTAGTGTAAACCAAAGTGGCCGAATGCTGCCCTCAACTTTTCCTGTGCCCGGGTCCAAGCACAGTGCTTGGCAGATAGTAAATGAATGGCAGGTGACCAGCTATGCAACTTAGAAATTCTGGGGAATATGACATTTCTAACAAGATGAAGGGACCCTGGTCCTTTTCCTGATCACGTGAGTATATACCTTGATGTCAGTTGCTACAAACCCAATTTTCTTGCTGTCAGGAGCGAAGCACCCAGGGAGGACCTGAGGTGTGGCGTCCACTCACATCCTCAGAGAAAGGAGGACTTTACCAGATGCAACTCTAGTCATGTCAAAAGCAAACATCAAGGTCAGAAAAGGTGCATTATGTTTTCCACTGGAAAGACCATTTCTGGCCCTTGGGTGAATGAGGCATCTCATCTTCGTTCTTCAGCCCCCAAGGGGAGGCCTCATGGGAGTTCAGAGGCACCAACGACCATTGCCAGCTCTGTCAGAGTCTCACATATGCCCCAGGAGACCCTGCGTTTGGGAGAGCCAGCAAGGCAAAAGGTGATAAGCTAAGGAGAAGAGATTAAACAATGCGAGAGAGTCAACTGGGTTCGAGCCCATCTGTGTGCAACCATGAGCAAATGCTTGCGTTTCTTTGAGCCTCTGTTTCTATGTCTGCAAAACATAGATAATAATTTTGACCTCAAAAATGCTGCAGAAAGAGTCCATGTGGTAATACAGATGAAAAGCCTTGGTGCATAATTAGTGCTCAGAACATGTTTGTTGTCAGTCTTCCTCATCACCACACAGAGTTTTTGCCTGGGGGACCCAAAAAACATAGTTCTAACTAGGTCTGTTTATTGCTTATTGGCCAAACAGAGCCATGGTCCCAAGGAGGCAAAAGTCCCTCTCTTGGATACTCATCTAGGCCTAGTGCTATGGTATACACAGGACCATTATTCTGCAGGTCATTCATAAGCCTGGTTAGCCAGCAGCCTAACAGGGAGGTCACATTACCTAACAGTAGCTGATCCACACAAAGACAAGGTGCTTTGAACAAGAAGGCAAAGCCTCCAAAACCTCAAACCTTTGAACAAGACCAAAATGATAAAGGCCTTATATCATCAGTACTTGAGGAGTGATGGACCAACTGAATCTCCAGTCCTTCCCAGCTTGTATGTACCTGTATGGACATATATGCCTGCAGAGCAGTGTGTATGCACGTGTTTGTGCTTGGGCAGATTTATGGATGCAAGTTTGCTCCTGTGGGCTTCTTATTAGTGTGCCTGTTCCGTGTACCTGTACTTCCTGGGCATGTGTACACAAGAGAACGGGTATACAAATGTGTATACATGTACCTGATGCACTTATGCATAGGCTGAGTGTTTGTGTACCTGTGTTGGTGCACTCAAGCATGAGGTTACACTTATGAGCAAGTGAACAAGGGTGGCTGCACGTTCCTATGTGTGCCGGTCTGGCCACGACAATGTGCGGATGGCTGGAGGTGAATGAATGTGCAAATGTGTGTACATGTACTTGTATGTGTTTTTAGGAGCAGATAGTACAAATAAACAGCATAAACAAGATGGTTGGGAGGAGGTGGGGTTTTAAATACTTAGGAAGACAAACAACTCCCTCAAGGACTTCGGAAGCACTCATTATGTACAAATAATGTATATGCTAATTACAAATTACTCTTTTCTACTCATTAAAGCAGAACTGCTGCACTTTATTAGTTCAGTTCTGGTTACTCTACATGCCTGACAGTAATAAAAATGGCTTTGGGGTCAGGAAGACACCACATGGGGCTAAGTGAACTATCTCAGGCAATGTGGACTGTCACCCAGGCTGGGGCCAGGGCATCGAGGTTGACTTCTCCCTGTCCCCCACCCCCCTCATGTTCAATCAGTCACCAAGTTCAGTCACACCCACCTCCCTGCCTTCATCTCCAGCAACTCTGTGCTAGTTCAGGCTCTGTCCCCTTCCCTGACAGTTTTTGGACAGCTGCCCACACCTTCCCCACTGTTCTCCCTGACTCCAATCTATTTCCCATCCCCCAAGATGCTGCCAGCAAATCTGCTCATAGAAAATCCCCCCTGCTTTCCCGTTGCCACTGCATAAAGCTCAAACCCCATAGCTTGTCCAGCCGTGACCTGGCCCTGAGTACCTCTGCAGTCTCATCCCCCTGCGCTTCACATTCGGCCACATACAGTGACTCCCAGATGGAGTCCATCCTTCACTTGGCTGGGGCCTCTGGGACTGGAAACGCATTTTTCCTCAATCCCCGGTGCACTCTCTTTTCTGTTTCTGCCCCACCAGCTGGATTGCAAAGCGGGGTCCTATGTCATCTTGCAAAGCCCTGCTGTGAGAAACCATCCCTAGTACATCTAGCATACTGCTAATTCCTCCTCTTGTCTTCCTCTGCCTTTTGTTTGTTTAGTGCCTAACTTCCTCCCCCACCAGACTGCAGGCAGGAGTTTTGCTTTGTTGACTGCTGTATGTGTGCCAAGCCCTAGAACAATTGCTGACATGCAGTAGACATTCAATAAATATGTGCTGAATGAAACATTAACTAATTAATATCTATATTATACTGCTCAACCCTCTGTATTATCACTGTAACTGATATGATCTGCTTTGCCCCTTAGGAATTAGGTTTTCATAATTATTATTAAACCCTCGCTTGAGCTCCCCTGCACCTGTTCTGAGGATGTCTTAGTCGCCCCAGGATCTCTGCTCTTTGAAAGCTCCCAGTTCTTCTGTTTAGTCAATCTTGCACTTTTCACAGGTGGCAGCAGCTGGGACTCAGGTGCACCACCTAGAGGCAGCAAGGTGGAACAACCCAGAAACAGAAGGTTTCCGACGCAGCCTCCTTGGGGAATGCAGGGAGCAGTCACCACAGTCATTTCCAGTGCACGTCCATCTGAGGGTGGGGCGGAGGAGGCCCCCAGTCTCATCTCAAGTGGTATGTCCAGAACCAGTCCTTGTCACACATTCTTGGTCCTGGCCACAAGTCCAGGCTCTCCCCATCCCACCCCTTCCTACCGTGTCTCCCTTCGGGCCCTTTCTGCCCAGCTGACTTCTGCCCTACCCATTGTGTTCAGTCAAAGAAATTCTCAAAGCCTGGAAAGTCGACAATTTTGTTTCTTCTCTGATGCTCCATAGCCCACTTGAATATTTGTTCATCCTCTTTCTAGTGGCTTTGAAGTTCTACACACTAAGAAGTATCAACTTTGTGAGGTCATAATACTTTTTCTATTACAACCTTTCCCAAAGCCAGCAGTTAGCTCCTCATTTTATGTCTTCACAACAGAAAATCCCACTCTAGCCTCTCTTCTCAGAGATATTCTCAACAATGACCTCTTATCCTTCACTATAACACAGGAGCAGTGGTCACCGTTTAAGAGGCAGCTTTTTCATCAATATCAAAATATTTCACAAAACATTTGACTTACCTAGAACCAGCTACATAATTATTTGTGTGTAAGTTAGTATCTTTCAAGATATGTTAAGACTCTTTGAAATCAAAGTTCATTCCATCAGTTTCTATATATTAAGCTTCAATCCAAACTTTTCCATAAAAATCCAGCATATTGGGGGAAAGATGATACTGCTTATTTATCCTCTTCTAAGTTCAGGGGTTGGAATGCTCCTGGAGGTTCCTAAAGGACTAAATTCTGAATGTGAAGGCATTTGAGAGCACATGAGAAGGAAAAGCAACTTTCAAACCAACATAAAAAGAATGGAATTGCTGGTAAACTGACCCAGCACTTCAACCCTAAGGAAAAGGGTTGGGGAAGGCCATCTGCACTACTGAAGAGCAGTGAATTTCTCCATAAGGGAGGGCAGCTGAAGTTTGTTGGAATATGAAATAAAGAAGACTCAAACAAATGGTGAGATATACCATGTTCATGGATAGAAAGACAATAATCTGAAGA
>CAUYSK010037350.1:0-14078 GCA_963575035.1 Avahi laniger
TAAAAAAGTATAACTTCTGGCTTCCAAGAGTTCAAAGCACCCATTTGACCATGAGCACAGGTCTCAGCAAGGTAACAGGGATAGTGGCCGGGGCTAGGGGCTGGGCAGCTCCGTCGGATGGGAAAAGCAGCATCGTTACAAATTCACACACAAAACAGAACAGCCAGAGCTAAGTTGAGAACAACTTTCTTTGGGCTTTTGCTGTCCAGAGAATGCTTATTTTTGGATCTCCACTTTCTCCGGTCTTTGGCAGAGCTGTGGCACTCACTGGGGGTGGGGACCAAATCTACACCAGGGATGCCCTCCCGGGGAGATCAAGGTCAGTGCAGGAGAGAGTCTCCTGTGACCCCACATCCAGAGCAGCTGAGCCTCGGGTTCCCCTCTGCAGTCCCTTTCCCAGAAGTGCTCTCGCTGCAGGTAAATGCTAGGATACCATACTCCTCTGTAGGAAACACGGATAAAGGCAAACGATAGCAAGAGTTGGGACACTGGGGAGGGAAGAACGAGGGACCTCTGTGTGTATGTGTGTGTGTGTGTGTGCGCGCGAACAATTACAGGTGCTAAAATTGAGCACTGTGGCAGAACTTCAGGAACAGCATCCCGGAAGACTGTGTCCACGGCCACGCTGGGCCACAGCAATGGCCCTGGCGTCGTTGTCTGGAAGATCTGCACGTGGCTCAGGGAATTCGTTCCAGGACCCTGGCAAATACCAGAGTCCAAACATGCTCAAGTTCTGCTGTTGAGGGTTTTGCATCCGGGAACACCATGTTTGATTGAGAGAATTCTCACATAAGTGGAGCCTCCCAGTTCAAAGCTGTGTTGTTCAAGGATCAGCTGTACACAATTAGGGACAAAAATATACAAGTTCTGATAAGTTCTATATAGTACAAGGTGACAGAGTGCACTGATGGGTCTAGCGGATGCCGAACGTTCGGGGTTGAGCGGGGGCCTCCACGAGGAGGTTCCCAGAAGCTGGGCCGGGCAGGAGGGACTACAGATCCACCCGGCCCTGGAGTGGGTTCCAGTTTCTATCCACCACCCACCAGTGTCATCCTGTAAACGCTCTCTTTATGGGAAAGTGTCAAAAACTAGAGTGGGGAGATACCACCTTACCCATCAGAATGGCCATTATTAAAAAGTCAAAAAACAACAGATGTTGGCGTGGATGTAGTGAAAAGGAAATTCTTGTACACTGTTGGTGGGAAGGTAAATTAGTACAACCTCTATGGAAAACAGCATGGAGATTCCTCAAAGCACTAAAAGTAGATCTACCATTTGATCCAACAATCCCATTATTGGGTATCTACCCATAGGAAGAGGAGTCATTATATCAAAAAGATACCTGTACTTGTATATTTATCACAGCATAATTCACAATGGCAAAGATAGGGAATCAATCTAATTGCCTATCAACTGATGAGTGGATGAAGACAGAGTGGTATATGTCTACCGGGGGGCACTGCTCAGCCATACACAGGAATGAAACGATGTCCTTTGCAGCAACCTGGATGGACCCGGAGAACATCATCCTAAGTGAAGTATCCAGGAATGGAAAAACAAATACCTCAAGTTCTTACTTATAAGTGGGAACAAAACGCTGTTCCACATGGTCACACAGAGTGGAATAACGGACACTGGAAACTGAAGGGGGGATCAAAATCCACCTTTCAGGCACAGTGTACACTATTTGGGTGACAGGTACACTGAAAGTCCTGACTTCACCGCTCTACAATTCACCGATGTAAGAAAAAACACTTGTACCCCCCAAATCTATCAAAATAAGTTTTAAAAATAAACTTAAATTAAAAAAAGAGTGGGAACTGTGGCAGCAATAGCAAGAAAACGTAAGTTTTGCTACTTTTTGCCAAAACTGCCCTTCTGCCAAGTAACTAAATGTGACAATGCTCACTTCCACGTTTAAAGTATTTTTGGGTGTGTTTATTTACTTTTGTGTAAATAAACATTTTTCTGCATTTTATACATCCCACAGTACACTTTTCCTCCATTTTAACATCTTTGAGGATAGGATGTGTCTTAGAATCAGGGGCAAGACCTCCACTGGAGCATTTTCCCTTTTAGTGGAACACAAAATGTGGTCACTTTCCAGTGAACTACGTCTTAGATGTCATGAAATACAGTTGCATCAAATTGACATTTTTATTTACATCTTGAAGCTTCTGTGTCATGCTTAGAAGGGCCTTCATCTCAAGATTGAATATTTTTCATTTCCTTCTATTACTTATATGGTTTGTCTTTTTAACCTTAATCTATATCTTCAATTTATTTTGGTATAAGGACTAAGGTAAGAAATTGGCCTTATTTTTTCTAAATGGCTAACTCCCTAAAATTGTCCAATGCATCTTTACCCCAAATATGCCACCTTTAATCACAGCAAAATTCCCACACGTACTCAGTCTGTTTCCGTACCTGTATTCTAGTATCATGTTAGTCCCACAACGTATTAAATTTTATACCAGAGTTTCACTAACATGCAATTAGAAGATGCACCATTTTGTGCACATTAAGAAAATACCAATAGAGTTATGAAATATCCCTGATTGTAAGAAGTATCCCAATCCTAATGATGAGAAAATGCACGGCTTTGATCAATGCCCTCCCAAAAGGCAGGTGGAGCAAGTCATCTTGGTTATTTTTCTTTTTCAGAAGTTTCCTGATTGTTATCTGTTTATTTTTTCTCAAATAAATTCTTTAAATTTGGCAAGACACTGTCACAAAAAAAACCCACAAAACTGAGATTTTAATTAGGATTACATTGGATTTTCAGATAAACTTACAGAAAATTACACCAAGGATGCTTAATGGTTATAAAGTAACAGCCTCTGTTTTTTTCCCTAGTCAGAAAGTATTCCAAAGTTTACAACATCCACCATACAGTTCATGCCGAGAAAATTACTACTGCTATCTCATGAGCTGAAGAGATACAGAGAAAGATTAAAAGCCTTCTATAGTAACAATGACAGACATAAACTTTTACATCTTTTAGAGAAAAGAGGTACTTCCTATAGACTGTGTTTCCAACATTTGTTTATTTATTTAGAGACAGGGTCTCCCTCTGTTACCCAGGTTGGAATGCAGTGGCGTGATCATAGCTTACTGTAACCTCGAACCCCTGGGCTTAAGCACTATCCTCCTGTCTCAGCCTCCTGAGTAGCTAGGACTACAGGCATGCGCCACCACAACCGGTTAATTTTTTTTTTTTTTAGAGATGGGGACTCAGTATGTTGACCAGGCTGGTCTCGAACTCATGGCCTCAAGAGATCCTCCCACTTTGGCCTCCAAAAGTGCTGGGATTATAGGTATGAGCAACCATGCCTGGCCTCTCCAGAACTTGTATGTTGAAATTCTAACCCCCAAAATAATGGTATGAGGAGGTGGGGCCTTTAGGGGTGATTAGGTCATGAGGGTGGAGCCCTAATGGATAGTGCCCTTGTAAGAAGAGACGCTCTCTCTCTGCCACGTGAGGGCACAGCAAGAAGGCAGTCTTCCCCGAGCCAGGAGGATGGCCCTCACCAGGGACCGGATCAGCTGGCACTCGGATCACAGCCTTCCCAGCCTCCAGAACTACGAGAAGCAAGTGTCCATTGTTTAAGTCACTCGATCTATGGTATTTTTGTTACAGAGGCCTGAGCTAAGTGAATTCTTGAAGAAGGATATAAAGTGGAAGTTTAGCTAATTTTAAGATCATTTTAAGACTGCTATTTCTAGTCACAATCTTTCTCGTACTAAAAATCTCATGGAAATAGTTTAAACTACAAAGAAACAAGAATCAAAATTCTAAGAGCAAAGACGTGGAGTCACGTTACTTCTAAATGATCAGGACCCAAGGGCCAGCAGAAATGCCCTGGGCTGGGGTGATTTGGGGGCCACCGCTCATCCCTTCCTTCCACAGAAGTGGAACCACGACTCCACGCCACCTTTCAGTTCTTTCACCCGAGCAGCCAAGGACTCAAACCCCTTTCTAAAAACATGGCACCCAGGTTCCAGCCCCGGGAAGCGCTGGCTTGTGAGGACACCGAGAAGCCCTGCAGTTTCCAAGGCCAGAGCTCCAGTGCCCACCTGTGCCGGGGCCACATGGCCCTAAGAGTCCTAGTAGGGGCAAGGGAGAGGCGGCCAGAGGCAGGACGAGCCCCTGCCCCCTGACAGGTGCAGCAGGATGACGACGACGACCTAGAACCTAGAGATGTCGATTGAGCTGCATCTCTGGGCCAGTGGAGTGAGGCGGTAGAACCAAGAGGAAGAAAAACAAATCGTGAGCCCAAGGACAAGGCAGCCACTGGGGACAAGACAGCAGGAGCCCAGTCTAAGGTCAAGGACTTGGGATCTGGTGCAGAATCCACAAAAGGGCTGTGGACAGGGGAGAGAGGGCTAGACTTGCCTCCCAGACTCTACTCACGTCTGTGAGGGCCACAGCTTGAGGGGGACAGGCAGGCAGGGCTCTGCCGGAGCCGGTGCTGTCCCAGATGGGGTGGAGGAGGCTGGATGAGGGCAAACATGCAGGTGGGAGACTGGCTGGAGGCTTCGACTGCAGCAACGGTCACTGCCTTCATCCTGCGAGGCGTTCTGGGAGGAAAGACGTTCCGTCCCGCCTGTGTGGAGTTTGGTGTGCCTGTGGGGTGATCTGGAAAGGCTCGGTGGGTGGGCTGGGACCCAGGAGAGACCTTGGCTGGAGAAGGAACTTGAGTTGCACTAGCCCAGAGCTGAGAGCGCCGAGACCTTGAACATCAACGTCTGAGGGACTGAGGGGCATCGGAGGGCGCAGCGCGGGCACACGCACACACGAGGGGGACCGAGGGAGATCAGCGCTCAGACGCCGCCGGCTGGGGAGCCCAGAGCAGAGCGGCTGCCAAGGGGAGGGGAGGAGGAAGAGTGGCTGGCTTCTCCACTTGTTTCGGTTTTATTCGTTTAGCGACACGAGAGAGAACTACAGAGACTCAAGAGCTAGGTGGGATGTCTGGGGAGCACCGGGAGGGGCTGAGGGCAGGAGCCCCAGGCTGAACCCTTCGGTATTTGGGTGAGCACAGACCCACAATGCCAACATGAACTTGCTCAGAACCCGGCTCTGTCCCGGAGCGCCCCAGATGGCGCAGCCCCATGTCACCGTCCCCGGGGTGGCCCCTGCAGCGGCAGCCTGCAGCCTGGGTCACTGCAGACACAGAAACTGCCCCCAGCGCCATGCACCCACTGAGGGCATGCAGCAGGTGCCCAATGAAGACGTGCTGAGCAGAAAGAAGGCCTCCAAACAAGGTCTCACAGAATTGCCGGCATCTGCCTCACGGCAGCACTATGCGAAGCCCTCACAGCGCTCGGGCTGTTCCTCCCCGGGAAGCCAGGACAGCCCCTCACGCACTGGGCCGAGAAGCGTGTTCACTTTGCAGGTGGCCTTACTTATTGTCGGGCTCGCCCAAACGGGATCAGGCCCAGAGCCCACAAAAGAAGAGAATTCTCAGCGTATTCAAAGTTACATTCAGTGAAATAAAACCAAACCAAACAACCCGACGTTCCCCCGACAACGACGCCGTGTGAGCAGATGAGAACACCAACTGCCATCCGAGAGCCCAATGCCCTGGGTCTCGTAGGGTTCCCCATGCCCCTCGCCCCTCAGGACAGGCATGTGACTTCTGGAAAAACAGCTCTGAAACTGTCTGGATAGCTGCCACCATGAATGCTTCTGTTTTTCTAGAGAAAAGATGTCTCCCAAACTGAATTTAAGTCGGCTTTGCAGAAACCTCAGGGAAGCTCACGGTCGACTGAGCAAAGAGCCCAGTCAAATTCAGACCCTTGCAGAGAAAAGCTACTGAGAAAGCTGAGTGCAGTGTAGACAGCTGCAGAGAAAACAGAATCTGATCATACCCTGGTGTTGTGGGTAACTTTGTTTCTAAAATGAGCATTTTATGGCTCATAAGATACTTACCAAAAACATCACCAGTGCACATGACACTCCCTCTTCCCAGATGCACTTTCCTTTACTAAGCCAAAGGCCCTTTCTCAGGCCTGAATCGCCAGTCTATTGGCCATTTTTTATCTTCCAAAAATAATGTCACCTTTTGTTCATTTGATATCGAGCTCCTGTTACAATGATTTGTTCATGAGACACTCTGAAGCATTTACTTAAATCCCTGGAGGTGGTGATGACTGCTGACTAGTTGTTTATATTAACAGAAAGAAAATTTCTGGCCACACACACAGGTACTATAGCCCAGGATTTCTTTATCGTTGATAGTGTTTACAGAATTTCACATTCCAAAACATAGAATTTTCAGTAAGGACCATAGAGATCCATCTACAAACAGAATATGATTCACAAACAGAACCCAGGACGCTGTCCCGGGGGCGTGGACGAGGGGGCGGCTGCAGGAGGCCTCGCTGCACTCAGGGACCGGATCTTCCCAGGATGAACGCCAGGAGGGCCCAGGTGGTAACTATGCCACAGACCCTGCAAGACAATGGCACTGATCAGGCGGGCCTTGGCCCGCGTGTGAACCCAGCAGGTGTACAGCAACTGACACCGGTTCGTTCTGTTTTTTGCTCCCAACTTCCTTCACTCAAGTGTTATTTCTTCCAGTCATTCTCCTGGTGCCAACACTGAACTTCTGTCTGTCGAGCTTAGACTGGCTCTGGGGTATATATCAGAGGGTGACAGAAGAAAATAGGGTTGCCCAGGAATGAAACATTTTTCTTCACCGATGCTGTTTTCCAATTGACATGGCTCCTAACCAGCAAGCCAAATCCTCACAAAGCTTAACTGACAACTCCATCTTTCCAGCTGCTCAGGCCAAGAACCCTGGACTCACACTTGACGCTGCTCGGTCTGTCGCTGATGCCACCCTCACTGCTGCCGGGCTGGGCCATCTGTGCCCTGGCTGGTGTACCTGCCCCCCGACTGCTCTCCCTGCCCTGTTTCCTCTACAGTCCATCTCTACACAGAAGGGAGCGATGCTTCGAAAACACGGCTCCGGCGATCCAACTGCTCCTGAGAGTGAAACCCACAGTCCTCACCTGGGTGCCCGCCCACCTTAGGCGGGACCCAGTTCCCTCTCTCGCCTCATCCCTCCTTGCTAGTTCTGCTCATAGTGGCCGTCTCACTAGCACCTCCCGACTCGAGGACTCAGCCCTGCTGCCCCCTGCCTGAACACTGTCCCCTAGATGGCCTTTCTGGGCTCACAGAGCCTTTAATGGGCCCCCATCATCTCCTTTAAACTGTGACCTCCCGGGGCCCCACCCCAGCCCTTTCCCTTGTTTTTAATAAACACTTGTCACCTGATATATACTATAGGGTCCACTTGTTTACTACGTGTTTGTCATTTGTTACCTTCCAGTAGCACGTGAGCTCCACAAAAGCAGGGATTTTTGTTTCATTCACTGATGAATCCCTGGAAGCTACAATGGCACCCAGCACGGCAGGTGCTCAGTAAACACGTATCGAATCTTACTGAACAGCAACTGGTTCGCCAAGCCCAACAGACGCCAGCGGACCCCAGCGCGAGCACAAGAGCAGCCTTCAGCCTGGTCACTTACTGTAACAGGCAGTTGATGTTTGGGGAGTGTTTCCAGGACCGATACAGGGAGACCTGCAAGGTCGGGTGGCTCCTGTACTCCTTCAGGGTACTCCGCGCACTGCCAAGAGAAGTTTGCTCAGGTCAGCCAAGCGACGTGGCCGCACCGACTGCGCAGTCAGGCTGGACGCGGGTGAAGACGAGGCGATGAGGCAAACTCGGGGGAGAGATGGGCGTGGAGCCGAGTCACCTACTCCTTGAACTTGTTGGTCAGGAGCAGGAACTGGCTTCGCGTGAGGCGCCTGACGTCGAACTTGCAGAGATTCTGAAACTCACGGTAGACCTGCTGCTCGTTGACCCCAGGCCACTTGCTGACACTGAGGATGAGGATGGGAGGTCGGATACTGGGATAATCTGGACCAGAAAAATTCTAGAAAACGTGAAGAACAAAAGAGACTTTCCACAATTCTTACTGACATCTTATCCGATTTGAAAATCCTAAAAGGAACTAGGAAAGGCTCTGTTCGGGGCTGGGAGGGAGGAGAAGAGAAGGAGGGAGCATATCTGTGTTGCTTTTGGCAAAAACACACGAGGGGAAATAAGAAGCCCAGCGGGGTGTGAACACCCTCATCGACTCCTGTCTTGGTTGCTATTGGAATCACTCTCACACAGCCCAGAGAACACCAGGCCGCTTCCCACGTCAGCCTCCGAGTAGGGTAAAGGAGCAAAATGAAATCCACTCACGATTTTAGGGACCCCCGCTCGGATGAGATTCACTTGGTTCACATAAGGGGCCAGCACGTCAAGGTACTGAGGAAAGGTGGACTCCGGTATGGGATCGATGCTACACGGACAGAGAAAACCCCAAAGCATTCAGGCACACGGAAGTTTATTCAGCTGTCCTCGGTCATAGCTAAGGATCTGGTGGCAGAACAGGGGAAGGACACTGCCTCACACAACTCTCCCGCGCACCCCTCGCAAGTCTCGGGGCTCGTGTCGGTGTGCTCCCCTCAGAGGGCCAACTATGAAGAGCCTTCCCTGTGGCCCAAGCAAAAGCAGAGCTTCCGCACGGTCACCGCTGCTGGTGACGGTTTGGGGAAGATCCCTCTGCCAACAGACATTAGCAATAGGCTCGGAGAGCCAGCGGGAGGCCACCTCCCAGAGGAAGTTCCATCCCCCCCATCATCCTTTGGTGGCGCATCGCCCTTCATTCCAAAAGGACATCTCCTATCCCACAGCCTCGCCCTATACCAGCCCGACCCCTGTCCAGGGACCACACACACCTGACTACGGGCCCTAGGACGCTGTGGAACTTCTCTAAACCAAAGGTTTTTAGGTCATGAGAATTAAAGGTGACAGAGGATGTGAGATTCAGGGGCCCAGGACACCGAGGTGCTCTGCTGGGTTAGCACCTTCACTGTCCTGCACACGGGTACCTGCCAGTGGGCACTTAAATGCGGTCAAGCCACAGGGAAGGGGAGACCAGCTGGAAGATTTCTTAAGTTATATACTTGTATTTATAATATGTATTGCTAAGATGGACAGATAGAGCAGTACCCAAGTTAACAGTGTTTAATGTTTCTAAATCATTCTCAGAGAACACATTACAGTTTTGATTCACTCCCTCACCTGGCCTGCTAAATCCTATTTAACAAATGTGCACATCGAGGACGGTGCCGTAGAATGCGCACTTCGGGCAAGTTTCTGGTGCCTGTGTGCCCAGTGTGGCAGGCATCAAGGACGGTGTCATGAGGAAATGCATTTAAGATTCTATCTCAGGCCACACACGGTGATTACAGTGCCTGTAATCCTAGCACTCTGGGAGGTCGAGGCGGAGGATCGCTTGAGGTCAGGAGTTTGAGACCAGCCTGAGCAACAGTGAGGCCCTGTCTCTACCAAAAATAGAAAAATTAGCCAGGTGTGGTGGTGTGTGCCTGTAGTCCCAGCAACGAGGGAAGCTGAGGCAGGAGGATCGCTTCAGCCGCTGACCTGAATGCTCTATCTTTCTACCTCACTGTTATTTACATGGTTATAAGACTACGAGTGAAAAATAGACCAAACCCACCAGGCTGGAAAGAACTGAGGAACGTATCAGAACCTAAGCCTAACCCCAACTGTCTTAGTCTCCTTACATATGTAAATTCACCCAATGCCGAGACAGGGGGGAAGGGGGCCGGGACCCCCAGTCCCCAAGGCAAGAGGCAGGGGTGGTAAGAAAGGGCTGCTCCTATGGGGGAAGGCCATCTGTCTGCAGCCACCATGGTGGCTGCTGCCCAGTCAGGGATGAGACAACTACACCAGTGACATTCTATATTCTCCCTCTGGTAGGGCCCTGGGACTGGGAGGTCTTGGCTTATAGCAAGGGCTAGGTAAGTCCTGACCACTGACTGACCAACAGGATGAAAGGAAAGAACACTTACCCGTGCACCCTCTCTAGGAGCAAGTGTGCCACTTTCAAAAGAACTGGGGGGGAAAAAAAGCTAGAAATGTAACAGACCTTACCGAAATATGCAAGCTTATGCTTTATTTCCATTATGTGCAACCTATCTGGAAATACATGGCGAACCTAGGGATGGCAGGGGCTTACCACCAACAAAAAAGAGTTTCCTTTAAGAAAACAGCAACTCTTACCTGATCCGCAAAGGAAGGCATCATACGCAGCTTCGTGGGGGTACTTTGTCTCAACTGAAGCATTTTTCCCCAAGTGGAGAGTACCGAGCAGCCATTAGAAACACAGCCTGGGAAAGGAAGTACCCCCCAGCGCCACCCCGACCCCCCGGCAGCTGCGGCCCAGACAGCCTCCAACTGTGCCACTCGCACAGCATCTTCGCCGTGGTTCTCCCCTCGGTGGGGAAACCGAGGGCTCAGAGCCGCCTGGCAGACCAACCAGCACAGCAAGGAGGAAAGGGACAGCCCCCAGGGATGCACCCCGGGCTCACTTGGAAAAACCTGCACAAACCTCCCCTCCCCTGCCAAGTGGAGGCCAGGGCCAGGGAGAGCCCTGGCTGTGCACTCCGCGCTCTGCCATGCGTGCCAGGAGCCTGGGCTCCCGGAAACGTACCATATTTTTCACACTCATTTGAGTGAATAATCTCTGGTCCGGAATTCTTGGTGGGATTCAAGTCACTGTCAGAGAAGAAAAATAGGATAAAGAACAATTCACTGAAAATAATCCCTTCTTGCTCTACCCTCAGTCCCTTAAATTAACATAATTTAAAAAAACATGGAATGAGGACATATGTGTAAGAGGCGCAAATCTGGGCATGGGCAGATGAGGTCCTGGTGGCTCCAGCTGGAGCACCCTGGGCATTCAAAGCCCCAAGACAAGCAAGACACCATCTCTGCCCTCCAGAGCTCACTGTCTAGTGGCCTGAGTGACAAGTGCAGAGACTCAAGCCTGCGACCTGTAAATGCAACACCTGAGGCGTCAACAGCGCACCCGGGTCCTGCAGGCAGGGGGAAGGCAGGGTTCCTGAAGCAGGTGAACCACAGGAACCGACTCAGCCGAAGGGACGGCGTCACACCAGGCACTTCGGGCAGAGACAGCGAGGGAAGCCAGGTCTGACTCTGGGCCCTTGAGGGAAGTATAGCTGGAGGCCCCATGTGAAGGACAGGGCTGCCGGCCAGGAGTCCCCGTGGTAGGTGGGGGCCTCGGGAACCACAGGAGGACTTTGGCCAGAAAAACAGCCCAGTGGAATTCACATTTTAAGTCGTCACTCAGGGGCAGTGTGGGGAACAGAGAGAGACTGGCCACAAGGAAGGAGCTGCTGCCACACTGGAATGAAATATAAAGGGTGAACACAGGCAACGATCCCAAGGACGCAAAGAGAGGAAGAGATTTTAAAGAGTAAAATCAACAGGACTCAACTACACAGACGCCATCAACTCAGCTCCGGGACCACTTCCAGGTCATGGGTCTGGGACTCGGGTGAATGGCGGTGGCATCTAACAAGCAAACCTTTAATTTTACCCGTTTTCCAACAAAATCTTTTAGAGCCTCCTGTGTTTAACCTCTCTGACCCCGAATTTTCTCACTTGGAAAGCAAGCATGCTAATCATGCCCCTGCCATGCAACGGCTGCTAGGATTGGGAGAGGGGTCAACGATGGCCACCGACACTTAACGGGGCACGGTCCCAGGTCCTGCCACACGATGAATGTGTTTAATCCTTACGAAAACCTTGTGAGTTGCACCTTATTGTCTCATCTCAAAGATGGTGAAACTGAGGCACAGAGAGATTAATTCTCTAAAGGGCACTCACAAAGCCTGTGAGCAGCAAAGCTAGGACTTAAACCCAGGAAGCCTCGAATCAGAGCCTGTGCATTTACAACAAAAGAAAACCAGGTTCTGGTGTCGTGCCTGGCTCCCTGAAGACGTTCTAGACTTTCCAGGCACCAGAGTGGGTGTGAGGGACAAAGACGAACCTCAAGTTGAGGGTGCCTGTGATCACGTAGGGTAGAAGACTGAAAAGACAGCCACACCTGGTAAACGGAGCATCCCAGCGCTGCAGAGCCCTGGACTGCGGCTGCGCACAGCAGCGGCAGCTAAAGCCCAGGTGTGGATGAGGCCACCCGGGACACAGTGACGAGTAAGACGGAGGCTGAGGAGGGACCCTGCATAAGAAACTTGAGACGAGCAGAGGAACAAGAACCACAAGGGAGGGATTAAAAACCACACACAGCAGAGATGAGAGAAATCCAGGAGAGGGCACGACACAGGACAAGGGAGGAGACAGAGGCCAAGGGAGAGAACATCTGCACAGGTCTGCGCCTGTACGCGACGCCCGTTCACACGTCTGTTCAGAGGCCACACAACTGGGTGACGCCGGGGGGGCAACGCGTGAAGGGGACCAAGTCCAGACCACAGCAGGCTGCGCGCAGGGGGAGGCCTCCAAAGAGACCTGCTGCAAAGAGAAGAACAACTCAGCGGCAGTGGAGAGTTACAGAGGTGTGTGGGCTTGTTAAGTGAGAGGAACAAAAGGGGACAGTGACTGCACGACTGCTGGGGGGCTGCGGGATTTCCTGCCTCTAGCCTCTTACTTTGTTCTTGGAAGTGGAGGCCCAGAGCGCCATCTGAGCAAGCAGGTGAGGCAGCATGAGGAGCCAGAGGAGACATCGGGGCCCAAGTCAACAGAGGGCACCCAGCGGGCCCGCAGCCCTGGGGCACGCACGGGAGGCCGCTGCAGCTACAGACCATGCTGCGGGGAACACCTCCTTACCTGTTCAGGACTTCATACACTTCCGAAAGGTTGGAAACCCTTGGGAAATTCATTTCCTACAATTACAGAAAACAAGTCAGGGAGAGTAAAACATCTGTGCTTTCGTTTATTCTGTGCTTCTGATGTTACCAAATAGCCATTAAAATGACCTGAAAATGCTAATTCCAACCTCCTCTTTCTCTTCAGAGATAGTGTAACTATCCTTATTCCTTAATGACAACATCGGGGCACTTCATACCCTTGGGTTTCCTAGAGGGGCTCCCGATAACCCGGGCTAGGGAGAAAGCACTGCACTCAAACCCACACACAGCGTCTCCCTTAGAGGACACGTGTTCGACGGATTCTATAAACAGGAATCCAAGGACAGGAGCCAAGGACACACGCAGAGTATAGGCATTCTAAGGACGAGAGGGCTGTGGGGGCAATGCCAGGTTACTAAATCCCAAGAGTTCATAGAAGCTAGAAACTCGTGAAGTACAAACAGTAAGAGCCTGTCTGGGCAGAGACGTACCAAGCAACCCATCCCCATTTCTGGCTCCCTTCTTGAGTAATTGCTAAGTGATTGCTTGAGGCTCTACAGCATTGATCTGATTCTCCTTTCTCCCCTTCCTCAGTTTAATTTCTAAGCAGCACTTAGGTCAGTTGGGTCCTTCCCTTCTCCACATGGAGGGAATAGCCCAGACTATACAACGGAACCTCCTGGGGAGCTCTAGAAATTCATATGCCTGGCTCTGGCCCAGAGCAGATGCTGCCAGTGGGGCCCGGCTGTCGGGATTTAGCCCGGCTGTCGAGTGACCCCAACATGCCGTCAGGGTTGGGAACCCACGACCTCAGTAAAGATTTTTCAACAGGGGATCCTCCCTACCCTGGTGCTCGTTATGCATGTTGCAAATACTTAGGAAGTATGCATCAAGCTCTAAAATAAGTTGCTCTTTTGTATGATCTAAACAAGCACATGGGCTATATACAAATCAAAACATGAGGACTTGAATGAGAGAAAAAAATTAGCTAATACAATGACCCAAAATATAAAAGGAAACTAACACTGGTTTTTTGAAGAGAAAAGGGGCTGGTCCAATGGTAGTGGGTTATCGGAACTTATTAACATTAGTGTCGCTAAAGTTGGTATTCAACCCCCCCACTGCTAAATCTGACTGGTTAGAAAAAAAAAAGAAGAGAAAAGGGTTCCACAATAAAAAACAAACCACCACCACCAACAAAAAAAAAAACCACAAGAGAAAGCTAATTTGCTACTGGTATGGACAAACCAGTCCTTAACCCAAAGCAACGCCATTCCATACCTTCCAGATATCCTTTGTTACATTCTTGGTGTCAATGATAACGGGA
>CAUYSK010037351.1:0-19061 GCA_963575035.1 Avahi laniger
GAACTCCTGAGCTCAAACAATCCGCCCGCCTCGGCCTCCCAGAAAGTTAGGATTACAGGCGTGAGCCACTGCGCCCGGCCCTAAGAAAAAGTTTTGAGAAAAAAAAGAAAAAGAAAAGGTTTTGATCTCTTCCTGAACCATAAGATTTCACCACTTCTTTTCCTATAGAGATATACATGACAAAATAACATAATGCAACGTATAGAATATTCTTACTGAGTGGAATAGCATGCAGTGTCCTATCCGAGACTGGATGTCCTCAGGCCCAGCATTACAGGAGTCCTCTCGAAGAAGTTTCCAGGTTTGACATTGACAGTTGAAAGCAAACAACCCACTGAATTGTGGTTCACTGGCTCTGCTGTCATCTACGCTTCCATTACATGTCAAAATTCTACCACCAAAGGTGTAGATCATATGTTTTTCTGAGTCCATACACATCTATCAGAACAAGGCAACAGATTGAATAGTTTGGTTTGTTCCTGTTACATGTATTAAAATGAAACCAAAGTGTGCAGTTTTACAATCTCAGAAAAAAACCCCAGAACTTTGTCCTTAATAACACTAAATCCCACCCCTGACTCTCACATGTACACATTGCAATACTGTTCACTGCCTGGCAGAGATTCACGATGGATTTCTAAATACCTTTTCAGGTTTCCATATTTCCTAATGAGAGTCAAACATGTTGGGTTAAAGAGTTTTCTGCTTTCTTGAAACTGCCTAATTTTTACCGAAATCAACCAATAATACATGAAATGCTGATGTGCACTTAAGAGTGAATACTGATCATACTCTAAGTGTGAACAGTCATCAAGACTTCTTTTTCATCCTCCTTATAAAAACCCCCTTCCTTCTATTCTAGGGAAGTATCCTATTAATACCGCTACCATTTAATAAGAGAGCAGACAGACAAATAAGATTGATGCAGCTAACTAAATTCATCTCTTTGCATTTAGTTTTACAAAATTTTTTAAATTACAATGTTACAAAATGTAAAACACACAAACAAAAAGACATTTGGAACAGTCTCCAGACTTAGAGCATAAAGAATTTTTCCTCCGTTTAACAAAACACTATAAATTTAATTTCCTTTGAGTTAAGCTATGCAATTCATGTTCAAATGCCAAGCTTGCTTCTTACATTTTTTTCAACTGAGATTATAGCTTTTCATAAAAATATGCAAGAAAGGAGCCATTTGTCACCAGATAATAAGTAAGAATCAAATTCTGTTTCAAAGAATATATAAATACAAGTTGGAAATTAGATGTTGAACACAAGTGGCATTTATATTTAAAGACTAAATTATATATACAAAACACCTATTTTTTGTTAAAACTAGCCATCATGTATGTTCAATTCTCTCCTACCAAATTATTTCTGCTATTTATTTATTTTTATATTTTTTAATAAAAAGCTGCTTTAATAATCCTAAGGTTACTTTAAAAATTATTATTATTAAAAAGAAAAAATTCTAACATCTCCTAATCTTTACCTACCACTAAAAAGATCTACCT
The DNA here is from genome assembly GCA_963575035.1 of Avahi laniger. Lineage (NCBI taxonomy): Eukaryota > Metazoa > Chordata > Mammalia > Primates > Indriidae > Avahi > Avahi laniger. The sequence goes on from CAUYSK010037351.1 coordinate 1,515, forward strand.
TATTTGTCATTTTCCAGGTTTCTCATAGACTTCCATAAATTAAGATGAAAATCTACTATTCCTCAAGAATGAAATTTGGAGAATTGGTTGAAGAACTAAGATGTCAAAGTTTCATGTCCCTGGCACTCCACAGAAAGTGTTCCTACTCTTTAATCTTAAATGAGCTTAATATGAAAAATGACACATCCATTGCTAAAGACACCTCAGTATGGCCCATTCAACTATTATATCTCTGTCTAGGGCTTTGCTGAAGCTAGATCACATTACCCTGTCTTAAGTACTTATGACTCAAATCTCTCCAAATACCTGGGGATCATGCTGAAAATCCTAAGGGAACCACACAAAATGAGTCTACTTCCATTTTAATTAATTCACAGATTCATACTAATGGTCAATCTCTGTTACCAAACCCCTACGGTTCTACTCTATATGGCTGCAAAGGGAGTTTCTATTTCCTTTTGTGGATATTTAAGCTCAATTTTGATGTGGCTTATTCTCATTTGTTAGCAGGGCTGAAGTACAAACATCTTTATCTTGGTAGTTCTTCCAAGTATAGCAGTCCAAACCAATTCAAGAAAGGGGTAATATACTGTGTCAGCATGGTAATTCTTTCACATATCTTAACAAAGAGGACACAAAACAGAGATGATTTCAATCCTTTGGCTACCTATCCCTAAGCCTGGTTCTTCCCTAGATATGTAGTTTCAATGAGGGTCAATTATCTAACAATATATTTAAATCGCTCTACCAAACTTAATGCTATTTATCAGTTTATGGTTTTCTTTTAATTTTTGGTCTCTACTTGTTTGAATTTTTATGTATTGTGGTTTTTAATCTCTGAAAAATGTTTCTGAAAAGCCATTGCTTATTAAATTCTATGTAATAATGTCTTTTCCATCAAAGGCTTCGAGAAATTTTTAAAGCCAAAAGTTGGAAGACTATTCATCTACTCTGTTAGTTTATTTAATTTCTAACATCAAACAAATAGTAGATAACACTTACTTTCCTGGAAAAAAATTTTTAATGTGAAAGTACCTTTATCTTACCCTATTGCAGGAACATAAGCTTGGCAAGGGTTCAAAATAAATTTCTCCTCACAAACTCTGAAGACATTATAAAGCCTTCTAAGTAGCCATGTTGCACAACTACCACCATCTAACCTCCAAAAATGCCTCATGCCAATCTGATTCTTGCTCATCTACTAGGGTAATCAGTTTTCTCTCCATGGTAGCATTTAGGGTTTTTTTCTTAATCCTGGTTCTGAAAATTCATCAAGCAAGTATCTAGGTAGGGAGGTTTTTTTTGTCTTTCATCTTGTTCTGTGCCTAGTGATTCCTTTCAATCTGAAAACTGTATCTTTCTTCAGCTCTGGGCATTTTCTTCATTTTTACCTTGAGTATTTTTTTGTTTCCATTCTCTCTTTCTAGAACTCCTATTAGGTAGATATTGAAACTTCGGGACCTCTTTCTCTGTTTAACTTTTCTCTCATAACTTCAGCTCACTACTTTACTAATTTAGAGGTTGAGTGTGTCCATTCTGCTTTTTAATCACTTCATTAAGAATTTTATTTTACCATCAAATCAACAATTCATAATTTTTCTAGATATTTCTTTTTCATGGATGCAATATCCTCTAGAACTTCTGTAAATATATCACTTTAACTTAAAGTTTTCTTCAGTTTACTCTTCCAGTTGTTTTTCTTTAATTAATTCTTAATTTATTGAGTTCAGCACCCCTCTCTCCTGGTATTAATTATTTCCAAATATTTGAATTTTTCTTTTTTTTGGTCTAGTCCTCTTTGTATCTGAAAATCCCTATTTGTCTGCCTACTGCATATACCGTAGCCTGTTTTGAGGGAGCGCGTTAAGAGAAGTAAGACAGGATGCTGGGAAGGGTTATGACACAGCGGCTTTCCTGTGCTCCTTGGTGGGTATTTCTCCGTCTCGCCAGCCCCAACATCCACACTCAACATTTTACCTGTGGACAATTATCCACTGCTAAGTGTTACTCAGTCCAACTGGAAAACGCTCTGCTATTCAGTCACTACATGATCATTTAATGTCTGTCTCAGCTGTATTAACTTTGAGACTCAAGTTGTTTCCCAGCCTTTGCTGCAGTCTTTCAGGCTCTCACTTCTTCTGGTTGGATTTGATCCTATTTGTGTTCTACCTTGCGAAAATTCCCATACATTTTTGAGGTTCTCTGATGGAATTTTTTTTTTCAACACTATTACTGATGTATTCTTTCACAGGGTGTTGAGCTGGAGGCCAGTAAAAGTATATGTTCAGCCTGCTAATGATCCAAGCTGATCCAAAGAGAAAGTCAATGAACTGACATCTTTAATTTTTCAACCGAAGTTTTTCCTGCTACTTCTTGCTTAGCTCACTTTCCATTTTCTATTAATTTCCTCCAAAAGTGTCTATACTTGAAGGACAGTATGGCTAGATATAAAATCTTTGGCTCACACTGTCTTTTCCTGAGTATCTTCTAGATGTTGTTCTATTGTTTCCTGGCACTGAAAGTAGGTATGTAGAAATCTGATACCAGTCTCATTTTAGTTCTTTTACAGGTGACTTGATAATTTTGTCTACTTGCTAAAAAAGATCTCTTTATCTTCTAAATTCAATGTCACTAATAATATATGTCTTAGAGTTGAATGCCTGGGTTAATTTTTCCTGAATATAGTGTGCCCATTCAATATGTGGAGTTAAAATCATCTTTCTTAAGTAAATTTTTCTTGAATTTTTTTTATAAATATTTGTTCTGTTCTATTATTTTGGTGTTCTTCTTTAAAGTCTTCAATTATGTGTACATTGGCTTTCCTTTACCTACTTTCCCTATAATTTTCTGGTTAATCCTTTTTATCTCTTTACTTCTGCTTTATCTTATTCCTATGTTGTACGATACTCACCTATTCTTCTTTATACTGCTTATAGATTAAGTCTTTATTTCTGAAAGTGGTCGTATGTTTTCCTTTAATTTATTTCCTGAGTTTTTCCAGGTCTAGTTTCATTTGATCCTATTAATTTGCTATCTGATTTGCACTTTTGAATTTATGTTTTATAGTTTTCCTCAGAGTTTTAAGCTTCATTAAGTCATTTAATTCGTGTTAGAATACTGGGATATAATTTTCGACTGCTTTTGCATAAAGGCAATTCTTGCTATTTTCTTTTTCTTCTTTTTTTTTTTTTGAGTACTTCTCTACAGATTTGGTGTTTATTGCTTTTTACTTTTTCATATTTAAGTGAGTTGAACTTCTCTGGACCAGACAACTTTACAGAGAGTTCCTACAGAAGGGGGGTGTTCTTGCCCAAGGTCTACTGCTACTGAATTGAATGGCTTCTTCAAAATACGATGCTTCTGTGAAGCCATGTCTTTTATAATTCTCTGAATCTCATCTGGTTTATCTCAAGTTTTGAGCTCCCTCAGTTTCTTACTGGTCATTGCAAAAGGAGTCATTGCCCTCACCTGTCACAGTGTTTCCTTCACTTTTAGAAAACCATGCTTTTTGATATCTACCACCTCCCGGCCTTTCTGGGCACCTTCCACCTGTTTATTCACCGACTGCCCATGTAGCTGCCCTGGGTAATCTCTGCCTCATTCCTGACACTTCCCACTACGATGTACCACTGCTAGGCTCCCTCTGCATTTCCAGGTCTCCCCAATACATTGTTGTGGGCCTCAGCACAAGTTCTGGATGTTTCCGTTGTTTATGGCTAAACTTACAAAAAACTGGGAGTTGTGGGTATTCTCTACCTCCTCCGTTTGCTTAATATGTGGGTGGCTTCTATGTGTGTGTTTAAATTTTTTGTTTGATTCTCATTGTTCCTAAAAATCACACAAAGCAACAACGTGGAAAGCTTGAAAACTAAGCTGCCACTATGTTCTTAAGAAATCCAAAGTCTTCGAATTTTAATTTTTTAATATGTTAAAATCCAAAATGGCAAAATAATTTTTAAACATGTCTTTGTGTCTCTAGGTTTCTCATATTCTTCTCAAATCTGAACATTATGTGTTAAATCCTAAAGTGTCATGAACACAAGTGATTTTTCAACTGTCATGAACACAAGTGTTAAGTTCTAACCTATAGCTTTATTTGCATGAAACAGAATAGAAAATGGAAGTATATACACATGATGTTACTTGCACAATGTCACAGAGCTAGTAATGTTAGCTCAATTAGGGCTGAAATCCTTGTTCCTTCACCCCCAGTGTTCTGTTGTACCATCTAATCAATTGAAAACCAAGCATTATTTAACAGAACTTAGCTTCCAAGGAACATCCTATCGTATCAAAGTCATGGAGGCCACGTGTAAGAACTTTCTATGTGCTGTAGTCAGACTACTACTAAGCTATTCTTTTTTTGGTTTGTAAAAAAAAAAAAAAAAAGACAACATCTTTTGTAAAAGAACTATGTAACCATTTGGGAACAAGAGAATAAATTGTTCCCTAACAATGTTATCTGCTGATGTTTTTAAAAGATCAGAAGCAGCCTAACTTTTCTTCAAGTTCTTATTTTCCACATGAACACCACTAAGGACATTAGCAGAGATGTCCAAAGCTTTGCAGAGGGCAGTTACATAGAGCCAACAGAGGTTCCAAATTCAACTTGGGGAGTTCTTTGAAGACTAATGCTTTTGATTTTCCACCTACTACTTTCTTCTGCGGTCCCCAACCCCCAGGCCACAGACCGTTACCAGTCTGGTCCGTGGCCTGTTAGGAACCAGGCCATACAGCAGGAGGTGAGCGGCACGAGAGGGAGTGAAGCGTCATCTATATTTATAGCTGCTCCCCATCGCTTGCATCACTGCCTGAGCTCTGCTTCCTTTCAGATCAGCGGTGCATTAGATTCTGCATTATGGTGAGTTGTATAATTATTTCATTATATATTATAATGTAATAATAATAGAAATAAAGTGTACAATAAATGTAATGTGCTTGAATCATCCTGAAACCATCCTCCCCCTCTTATCCCCCAGGTAGAAAAACTGTCTGCCATGAAACGGGTCCCTGGTATCAAAAAGGTTGGGGAACACTGAACTTGGTAAGTATAACTTGCTCCTCTTTTCCTTACTATTCTCCTGTACATGTTAATATAACAATTATATGTTAATATAAACATGGCAAAAGGATACTTTAAAAGCAAAGAATTAACAAAAATCTGCAAAGACACAAATTTGGGTTTTAACTCCTAGATAATATTTTAGGCCTAAGCTAGACTTGCATAATTCTAGCACCATCTCCCATTGGGGTGGGAAACCTACAGCCTCAAGGCCACATGTGGCCCTCCAGATCGCCAAGTGTGGCCTCTAGACCAAATCCAAACTTTACTGAAAGGATTTGTTCTGTAAAATTTGGATTCAGTCAAAGGCCACACTCAAGGATCCAGAAGGCCACATGTGGCCCCAAGGCAGCAGGTTCCCCACCCCTGCATGAGAAAGTCTTTTCCCTTCCATACTCCAAAAAAAACTTTGGACACATGTTGAGCCAAGTAAAACTGCCTATAGAATTCAAAGTGGTTACTGTTTTGTTTGACTTTCATTGAACTGAGATGGAATAAGTGTTCAAAGACAGATAACAATAATAAAGATACTGACAGGGATGATGATAAGAGCTGTACATACGTTAATATTAAAATGGCTTATAATACTGCTATGTGTAGTCTTGTCTATAACACTATTATATAATGTCTCTTGGTTCTGAGTCTAAATCTAATCTAATATATATCAAATTCCTTCCTAGGTTTATAACAAGTTTGTCATTATAAAGTAAACCAAACATATTTCACACTAATTGGAAGAAAAGCTCTAGATTTCAAATTTTCAAACTCATTATAAAGTGATTTTAAATGTCTTCCAGAAATGCAGAATTAAAAATATTAAAAGGACAAGTTGTTACTCTTATGATTTATGAATATTTACCATACTATACTAAAATTTTTATAAATTAACAATTATGTTCTGAGATCTTCATATTTTATCCTGCAACAAGAGAAAAAAATTTAAAGAATAAGTTTATATCCACCAAAACCATAACTATTTTTATTATCTGTCATAGGTATTTATAGTAGAAATAACTATTAATATTAAACAACTCAGCATAACATCTAAAATAAACTTGAAGAGCAAGAATTACTGAGTACTAATTAATTCCACCATATATTTAACTGTGCATCAAACCTGATGATCGAACACCAATTTCGGCCCTCCATCAGCAGCAGTATCCTCACTTAGTAACATCCATGTGTTTGTGTCAATGTCATAACGATAGAAATCACTTTTCAGAGATTTGCTGTTCCTCACAGAGGAATCCAAATAACGCCCCAACGTGTAGATTTGCCTCCGCTGAATGTCAATGCACATTTTATGACATGATCTGGCGCTAGGACCATTCTGTAGAGAGGGAAATAAAAAAGAAGGAAAAAAATAAATAAATTAAATGCCTTTTTTTGTTACCTTTCATTAAAAAGGGTTTTAAGAAATGCAAGTCAACTAATCTGAGTCCAACACTAGGCTTAAATCTGAAAAGGAAAGCAAAAGCAGCCATCAGCAGTAGGAGACACAAATCTTATCTTACAAATGCTTAACATTCAGCAGGAAAGATCAGATGAACTGTTCTGCACCTTATTGGCACTCTGTTTATAACATCTACATGGCTTCCATCATATACTGCACTGCATTTCAGTCACTTGTGCACAGAGTTCAACTCCCTATGACATATCAATCTACTTTAAGACACATTTGGTCCTGAAAAACATTTTTGTATTTCTCATCAGAATCTAGCACAAAAGAGGTACTGCAAGAATATTAGAATCAGTGAATTTCAAAATTAGAACAAACATTAATAAAATCTCTAGTTTAATTCTATCCTTTTGAAGATAAGGAAATATAAGTCAAGAGAGGAAAAGTATCAAGCTAGTGAAAGAAGCGGAATAAGAATCTAGTCTTTGACTTCTTCATCTATCCTTTACATTATAAAATTGACTCTCCTGATTGAATAAATAGCACAGCTACATCAAATAAAAATAATTAGGAAACAATATCAAGAACAGTATATTATCAATAATTTTCTTTTTTTTTTGGAGACAGAGTCTTACTCTGTTGCCTGGGCTAGAGTATCGTGGCGTCAGCCTAGCTCAGAGCATCCTCAAACTCCTGGGCTCAGGCGATCCTCCTGCCTCAGCTTCCCTAGTAGCTGGGACTACTAGCCACCATGCCCGGCTAATTTCTTTCTATTTTTTAGTAGAGACAGGGTCTCGCTCTTGCTCACGTTGGTCTTGAACTCCTGAGCTCAAACAATCTGCCCACCTCGGCCTCCCAGAGTGCTAGGATTACAGGCGTGAGCTACCGCGCCCGGCCATATTATCAATAAAATTAATTAGTTGAGATTACTTATATCACAGGATTGAATAAAAAGTAAAAAAAAAGAAAATATATTGTAGCATAGCCAAAGAGTTCACGGTAGGGAAAAATAACTTCAATTGGGAAGAGTTTGATTAGTTGAAAGGCGGAAAGGAAAGGGAACTAATGTTTGCTAAACATCTCCTAAATTCCGCCTATGGTATTACTGTGAATGTATGTATGTCTCATTTAATCTTTATAACAACCTTATAAGAAAACATTATGACCACTTCACAGAGTCTAAGTAATTTATCTACAGTCACGAAACTAGGAAGAGGGCAAATCTATGTCCTAGTTTAACCAGAGCCAAAAACTGTGCTCTTTTCACTACTATTTCATATTACTTTTTCCAGAGGAGAAAAAAAAAGACAAAAATATACTTGTTAATACAGTGTATGTGGTTATGACTGAGATGAAGAGTTCTTGCTGCAGAAATATAGAATTGAAGTTTAGTGGAAACAGGAAGCTTGGTGAATGACTGACAGAGGAGACTGAACGTGATCTTGTAGGCAATAAAAAAACCATTATAGATTTCTAAACCAAGATATAACATAAAAAAGCAGGGTTATAAGAAGAGTAATCTAGCAGTATTAATTAGATTAAATGAAGGAATATGAGGCAGGAAGAATAGTTTGACAATGAGTGTTATGAATCTAGATATTAAGCTGACTTGAATGTAAACCTTAGTATTCGTACTAATTATTATTTTTAAACTTATTTCAAAAAATTTTTGTGAAGGAAAATGTTGAGCAGATAAGGTGAAAATTTTATCTCAGAAAGGATTTCCTCCGCAATTAAATAATCTCAAAAACAAAGATGGAGTAACATATAATAAATCTAAGCCATAATTCCTGAAGTATAAGATTTGAATTTTTCTTAATTTGAAATTTTAACAGAATTGAACATCTTGCTTTATTTAAATTAACACAAGTACTATTAAAACAACGAGCAGATTAAACTCTAAGCACAAAGAAAAAATGGAAATAAAGAGAATAGAAAACATTTGAAAATACAGAAAATTAACAAAGCTGGTTTTCTGAAAGACTGAAAGAATTATAACTAACAAGACTAATTTTTTACAATGGGAGAGAAAATACAAATTGCTAATACCAGAAATGAAAGCAGGATTATCACTACAAAATCTCTAGAAATTAAAAAGAAAATAAGAGACTACTATGAAAAACATAGGTAAAATTTGATGATGTACATAAAACAGACATATTCCCTGTAAAAATATAACTTACCAAGATGACATGGGATAAAAGAGGAAAATCTGAAGTCAGTATATGTATTGAAAAATTTAATTCACAATTTATAATCTTTCCATAAAGAGAACTCCAGGCCCAGATATCTACACCGGTAAATTTCATCAAGTGCTTAAGAAAAAGGCAGCATTAATTTTAGACAAAATGTTTCAGAAAATAGAGGAGGAAAAATAACTCTACTTTTTAGCGATATTCTCTTTCACTCATAACTTATTTTATGAGGACAACATAACACTGAAACCCAATAACAACAACACTACAAAGGAGGAGAAGGAAGAGCAGCAAGAGGAGGAGCAGGAAGAGAAGAAGGAGAAGGTAGAGAAATAATTTACAGGTGGCTAGTACGCTTTATGAACACTGACATAAAACTAATCTTTAAACAAATATTATCAAATATCAGTAGCAATACATGAAAAGAATACGTTATAACTAAAAGGGGTTTATCTCAGGAATGCAAAGTTGATTTTACATCTGAAAATTAATCAGGATAACTTGCCACATTAACAGAATAAAAAAGAAAAAACATGATTATATCAATACATATAAAGGAAAAGCATTTGATAAAATTCAGCACATATTCATGATAAAAACTCACAGCAAACGAGGAATAGAAAGAACTGCTTTGATCTGATAAAGGTGTAAGAAAATCTGAAATCAGGCCGGGCGCGGTGGCTCACGCCTGTAATCCTAGCTCTCTGGGAGGCCGAGGAGGGTGGATCGTTCTGAGCTCGGGAGTTCGAGACCAGCCTGAGCAAGAGCGAGACCTCATCTCTACCAAAAATAGAAAGAAATTAATTGGACAGCTAAAAAAAAAAAATACATATAGCAAAAATTAGCTGGGCATGGTGGCACATGCCTGTAGTCCCAGCTACTTGGGAGGCTGAGGCAGTAGGATCGCTTGAGCCCAGGAGTTTGAGGTTGCTGTGAGCTAGGCTGACGCCACGGCACTCACCCCAGGCAAGAAAGTGAGACTCTGTCTAAAAAAAAAAAAAAAAAAAAAAAGAACTTCTGCACCAGCTCCTGCTGCTACCCCCTGCTAAGCTGCCTGGATTGAAACACCTATGTCAGTACAGGTGTGTGCTGATCCTGAAAGCTGGATTTAAATACAACTGTGATGAGTTGTACAGCTATAAATATGCTATCTTGTAAAGCGATGCCCTCTCAGACTTTTATGCAAGAGAGGGCTCTCAGTTAACTAAGAACTAGTTTATCAGAATCCTAAATGATTTGGTATTCTCTTTTGCACTCTGCTTTTAAGAGATAACAGCATACTTAGATCATGCCCCCTGATAGTTAGCATCAGTTCCATTCTCCCATCTGCCTCCTCAGCTTTGCAGTGTATGTCTTGGAGAATCCTATCTTCAACTCTAAAGTGATTTCCATATAACCAGGTTTTTACGGTTGCAGGGGGAAAGAATCTTAAGCTTCAAAGAAGGTTCTCTTTTAGATTGCATTATTATGAAAGGGAAGTAGACTAGAATCTTTTAGAAAGAGCTCAACGGGGCTTTCTGTTTTGGTTCCCTGCAGATACCAGAAGACCTAGGCTCTTAGCTTTCACATATGACCACCTTCTATGTGCTAGGTGCTATGTGAGACATGCTACGGAATACTAATAATACCAGTGCTAACGTGGCACTTTCTAAGTGCTTTACATATTTTAACATATTTAATCCTTGCAACCAACATATGGTGTATGTACAATTCCATCCCAATTTTGAAGATGAGGCAATTGGGACACAGATTAATTAATTTGTTCCAAGGTCACATCATGGCGGAGTTAGAATTTGAAAGAGGCATTCTGACTCCACAGTCTTCACTCTTAACCATAAACATAGCTTTTCTCATTTAATCCTCACAACAATCTTATGAAGTAGAATATTAAAATGCTTATTTTCCAGATAAGAAAACTGAGTCTCAGAGAACTAATTTATCTGAGGAATTGACATGGGTTCTCAACCCAATTCAATTCAGTATGCTATCTGAGCACCTACTTTGTGCCAACCACTGTGCTAGGAACTAAGAGAATAATATAATCTGAAAAAAGAGTCATATTTGTTTGTTTTGTTTTCTTTCATTTCTTTTAACAATGCTACTTCTTCTTGAAATTATAGATAATAGGGTTCACTTCAAGTGCCTTGAAAGTCCCACATAGTCAAGATTAGCCAGGGATGTCAGCACTGTGCACATGCCCTGAGAGCTAGCAGGTATTTAGGCAAGCCCAAACAAAGCCAAATATGAGCCTCAGCTCCTTTTCAGTCTTTTCTGGTTCAGGCATGGGTATTCGTTAATCTGTATTTGTTCACTCCATAAACATTTATTGAGCATGTACTATGTTCTAGGCTTTATGCTACAAATTGAAGAAAAAGAAGATTAATATTTGAACTTGGAATGCTATTAGTTTGGAAGAGGAGAAAACTAACTAGACAAGTGCAATAATTGAGATTTTGATATAATAATTAAGAGTAATTTGGGGTGAGTTGCAGGGGCATATCCAGAAGGTGGCATATATGCTCAATCTTGAGGGATGCAAAAGGCACTTTCCAGAAGGGAATGGGTCAAGGAAGTAGTGTTTCCTAAGCACATACTATATACCAGGCCCTGGATTGAGACTACATATTTATTTTAATCCTGACTTCAGAATCCAAGAATCAGAGAATATAAGGACTTTGTTCATAGGAACAATGTAAACAAATCCCTGAGCTGAATATGTGAATGATATTTTTGGGAAAGGGCAACCCAGGTAGAGGGAACAGCCAGTAGGAAGGCAAGGAGATCCTGGCATAGTTCAGGGTTGGTGCATTCAGTGCGCCTCGGCCATCAGCTGTGCCTGAGGATGGCCGTGTGAAGTGGGAGGTGAAGACAAAGGAATTGGGAGCAAAACTATGAAAGCTTTTGCATGCCTGGGAAGAAGTTTGGGTCTTAGCTTAAAGGCCAAGTATGGCTCAGTTAAAAAATAATATAATCACAACTGGGTTTTACAAGAGTAATTCTAGTACCAGAGTGGGAAAAGAGTGAGGACAATAATCCAAGTGGGAGGGCCACCGGATGGTGAGGTACGCAATGATGAAGCACTGAACTAAGGGACAGGAAGTGTGGGTGGAAAAAAGGGGAGAAAATCAGAGAAAAGACCAAAGGAATTGGCCAAGGTCGGTAAAGAGAAAGACAAAAGGGTGGATGGTGAAGCTGCTACTCAAAGCCATGAACAGGAACAGTGGTGGAGGGGGTGGACCTGTGTCTCCAGACAAACCAAAAGGGGTTCCCAAAGGTGGTCAGGTGTGTGGCATTTATATATTATACATACTTACTGCTGAGTAAAGAGGGTATCCAGGGAGCAAAAGGACAAGGATGACAGAGAGAAATAGGTTCTAAAGCCAACGGGGTAGATTCGGACGACCAGCTTTGAAGAAATCTGTTTGCCAAAGACGGTTCCCTGACTTTGAACCTGGGAGGTAGAAGAGTCCAGGTGTGAGGCACATCTTTGGCTCTGCCTCCTGGGGCTATCCAGGTTGATAGAGCTGTCAAGAATATGCAGAAAGAGGCAGATGTGTCCTCAAGGGCTCTCTGGGACACGCCCGGGCGCTGCATGACCGGGCTTGAGGCAGCCAGCAGCTGGGGTTTGGGAGGACACAGGCACGTGGACGGCCTCCTGTGGGAGCGCTGTGGACGAGGCAGCCGAGAGAAGTGAATCTTTCTTCCCAGCCTCCTCCTCCTCCCTTTGCTGCAGAGCCCGGTGCGGTAGCATAGGGCCAGCTGCATAAAGGTCGATCCACAGATGAAGGGCTGCAGCTACGAGCCACACAGAGGTGGCAGAAAGGACACAACTGTGTGCGTGTGTGTGCGTGCACGTATGTGTTTGAAGGAGATTGTTTATTCAGGGAACTGTATATCAAACACAACCTTACTGGCAGACAATAGGGATTTGCCTAGATAATTTATGCCACTGAATAAACATCAAGATGGACTGTGTAGAGCAAAGAGACTCATTTCTAAAAGTGGGGTACCTCCCTTTGTGGTCTCAACTACAGGAGATGTTTTTGCACAAGAAACATTCAGGCAACATTATCTGGGTATCTGCCTGAGCCTACTGTAACCAAAGAGAAAGAAAGGCCGGAACTGAAATGCAAAAGAAAGAAAGAAATTGTATTTGGAGATAGGTCTGCTGCAGTATAAACTTTTCCCTTTCTCTGGCTCACTGCTATAGCAAAACCTGATGGTTGTCTTTGTAAAAAACGTGTCTGTATCTAGGTCCCTGGCAGTGATTTGCCTCTGGGAGGGCCAGCAATCTATTTAATGACTCCATTGACGTCAATAGCATAACTGAAATACTTACTAACATGCATGATTCCAACTTTCAGAGGGGGGTGGGTGGATGGTGTTTCTCAGCAGTACGAAAATGTGAAGTGGAGTCAACACGGAATGAACTCAACTCTCCAGGCAGCAAGTGAGAGACTAGATGCTGCAGTTTCTCACTGGTTCCATTTAATATGAAGACATTTATACTAAATGTAGAAATTAATTTCAAACCAGTTAAATAGTCAAAATGAGAAGGGTGTTATTTTTGGCAATGTTTGCTTAAGGGTAGCATTTTAACTATTTGCATTTTAGCTGACTTAATGTTTTTGCCACTACCTATACTTAATTTTAGATACGTATAAAATAATTGCAAATTAAGATAAACAGCTCAATGTTGATGCTCTGGGGCAAACTTTCACAAGAAGACTATTTTAGACAAAAGCAATTCTCCCAAAATAAAAATTTGGGGAATTAGTCTCAAAATTATGGAGGCTTTTCTGGTGCATTTACCCTACAATTTTGTTTGCAGGTTGTCCAAACATTCAAGGTGAATAATAAAGAAAATTATCTCAATAATTCAGGCTACACAGCATTCAGAATACAGAAGAAAACATAGTCCGATATTTCTATTTGTTTTTCTTTTTCCTTTCATTTCTTTTCTTTCTTCTTTTCTTTTTTCTTTTTCTTCTTTAATAAATTCCCTCCAATCCCTCCTTTCTCTTGAGTAGTTACAACCTTTGGTAACCAGATTGATTTTATTCGTATTTGTCCATAAATGTTGCAATCCTGCAGGACACTTCTTGCTTAATGTAGAAACCTAGCAAAGGTTCTGCTTCTGCCGGTCTTCACTTCCAGTCAGCTAACACAGAGTAGCTCCCAGGCCATTGCTGTGGTTCTCAGACAGCCCTTCACCCGTGCTCATATGGTCCCTCCCTCATCCCAGGCCCTGGAAGGTCTGGCAAAAAACGAGAACTGAACCAATGTCATGACTTTCTGAATTCCTTAGAATGAAAGATAACTCACTGAGCCTCCTGTCCACTGTTTGAACAGATCCTGCATCTGGCGCACCCACAGGACTCGCCAGGAGGACAGTCATCATTAAGGGAAGGTATGGGAGGAACCCATGCGGAGAAATTGGCTTCCTAGGAGAAAGCCTCTTTTTGTGTTTTATAAACTGGTAAAAAGCCATTTCTTCCCCTGAATGGCCTGGATACATATAAAAAGAAATGGGTTCCCATGACCACTGGGAAACTTTAATTAAATCTGTTTCTCACTCAGGCCAACCTATTTCAGACTTGACTGGAAAGCCCTGTACTGTCTTATCCTATTTCTCCAGACACAGCCTCTTCTTGAAGCGCTTTCTAATTGACTAGTGTTGAAACCACCACAAACTGAGGCCGCGGATACTCAGGCTGGGATAGACACAGTGTCTGCAGCGATTTGGCCTCAAGTCCTCCAGGCAATTCCCTAGTCACCGTGGTGACGTGGTTTGCTTTCCTTTCTGATGACCCGTAGACCTTTGGGCTGTTCTTCATAACATCTGATCTGTTACCGGCGGTGATGTTCCTGCTCAGTAAGTTTATTGGTAAATTTTAGAACAAGAAATTTAGTATAGAACACCCCACCTCATGAACCAATTTGGCCCCTAAAATACTGTATGTATGATACATATTATTACACATCAAGTCACATTTATATGAGTCAGGTGCTGGCCATTAAAGGGAATAGTTCTCTAATCCTTTTGTAAAGCAAAGAATCATTTCATAAAGGCAGGGAGCACTTGATTATTTTTCAGTAAATTCTTACTGTCATGACATACCTGCAATCACTATTAAAGAGCAAAAGAGTGGGAAAAATGGGACAATTACCACACACGTGTGCTGCACACATCCCAGTTTCCCTCAATTATTTGATTTTTTTGCTGTTGTTGAATATAGTTTTGGGGTTTGAAGTCCTGAGAATTACTGAATTTTCCATTTTGAATATGTACAGGTGACAGAATTCAAGATTCTGCCTTGTTTGGGAGTTTTCTTTCTTCTTCTATTCTGTTTTTTTCCTTTCTGTTTTAATCCTTGATCAGCATGTAGAGAAAGCTTAAAATTCATGCTTATGAAAAGGCAAAAATGCAATACAAATTGAGATGCTCATTAAATTCTATAGCACTGGCATTTTCAATTCTCCTGGGAGGATTCACTGCATTTTCTCCTCAACCTGGGAGCATATGGCTTCCACATTGTTCCGGGCTTAACATTCTCCATTGCTTTCCTCTGGCTCTCCTATTCGGAGTGCAGAATGCCAGCTTCTTAGATTTCATTCTTTTTATTCAAAACCTATTTAAGAGCACACTAACACATGTAAGCAATTATAGAGTGTGTTTCAGATCTCTTCTAATTTCAATGCAATAACGGATTTTTTAAAATATAAAAAAAATTTGAATACTTTCATAGGCATAGAGAGAAAAAAATTGGCTCTTCATTAATATTTAATTTTATGAACATTTTCCTCAGATAAAGTCCCTATATTTTACATAGTTCTCCTGGTCAATTCAACATTTACTGTGTTCCTACTATGTGAAAATAATTGTGCTAAAGCACCATGAATAATAGAGATCAACAAGGTACAACTTCTGTCTTCAGGAGCTTAATCTCCAATGGAAGAGACATACAAGGCACAGATTAAAGTATATCCTAGAATTAAATTGTTACCATAGCAAAAATAAAAGAAGCAATTATGCCGATTAAAAAAATAAGATGTCTTTGCAAAAGAAGGAAATCTGTGTTCAGGCATGAGAGCTGAGAATAACTTTGGTTCAACAGTGAGAAGAAAGGTATTTCAGATTGAGAGATTTCCTTTGATTTACCCATTGAGTATTTCAGTTAATGATCAATTTGTCAGAGTAAATGTACCAATTTGACCATGGTCTCTGACAATTAGAATTTCAGAATGAATTGCATTTCCTTCATTTATGTTCAAAAAAAAAGAAGCTTTTTAAGAAGATTTGGTTCTTTCTCTCTCAAACTTGCTTCTATATAAGAATAGAGTTATCTACATCAGTCAGTGTTTCTTAACAAACTGGATTGTTTCTAAATCTGTTTAAATTATCA
This sequence comes from Avahi laniger, assembly GCA_963575035.1. NCBI lineage: Eukaryota > Metazoa > Chordata > Mammalia > Primates > Indriidae > Avahi > Avahi laniger. Next base: position 17,577 of record CAUYSK010037351.1, read on the forward strand.
TGGATTTCTTGTACCTTTTATCCGAGATTTCAATTGAAATATACGAGTTCAGCTTCAGTATTGACACATGAAAACCTGATCTTACTCTCGTGAAAAATCATATTTTAAAGCAGCACTCCAGTTCTCAATTCTGTTTGTTCTGAGCCATTTATTTTTCATTCCCCTTTAAAGTTTCTATTTAAACACACCTCTTTGTCATATGCTGATAAATATTAAAATAACAGGAAAAATCTGCCTGACTTATTTAAGCTGATAATAAGAACAAAACACGGGATGTGTGTCTCCTCCTTCCTTTTCTAACTGTGGTGAAACGTTAAGGAGATTTTGAAACCTATAATTACGTAATAATTGGTATCACTACATTCTCTTCCCAGTGAAAAGCCAGGATTTTTGTAGTTTGTCACAAAGGCCGATGAAAACAAATTGCCTAAGTGGTATTGTCATTTCTTTGTTCCATTGTTTTAAAAAAATTTATCAAAAGAATCTCTAGTTGCCAAGCTGCAGTCACTGTGCCAATAATCACAAAATGATCTTTCCAAACACATCTTTGGCTAGGGAGTTAATTTATAGAACCATAAATATCACATATTCTCTTAATGTTTGTCATATTTATTACAAGAAAAAACATAGTCTTAATATTCAAATTGATATCAAAAGCATCTTAGTAAATTTGGCTAACAGAAATGTGAGCAACATTGCCTCACCGTTAAGCCAATATGACGAAATGATAAGGGTTTCAAAACTACCTCCTTTGATCTCCAAGTGTGTAACAACAGTTATATGTTAAGACACTCCATTTTGTTTCTTTTTGTAAAACTTCTAAAGGAAATAGTACATGCTGCACTCCAGGTTTTGGTAGTCCATAGAAATAGTATTAATCACTCCTTTGTACTTCATATCATAGGGCTGTAGAGTAAACTCACCTTCACTCAATATCTTTCTTTCACTTTTATTCTTGTTCTCAATCTTTCTCTTATAAAATATTTTTAAAAGCATGTATCATGGCCGGGCGCGGTGGCTCACACCTGTAATCCTAGCTCTCTGGGAGGCCGAGGCAGGCGGATCATTTGAGCTCAGGAGTTCAAAACCAGCCTGAGCAAGAGCGAGACCCCATCTCTACTAAAATTAGAAAGAAATTAATTGGACAGCTAAAAATATACATAGAAAAAATTAGCCGGGCATGGTGGCACATGCCCGTAGTCCCAGCTACTCGGGAGGCTGAGGCAGGAGGATCACTTGAGCCCAGGAGTTTGAGGTTGCTGTGAGCTAGGCTGACGCCACGGCACTCTATCCTGGGCAACACAGTGAGACTCTGTCTCAAAAAAAAAACAACAAAAAAAAAAAACGTATGTATCATACATACTGCAGAAGCCAATGAGCCAATAGGATCTGCTGCCATTGTTCCTTTCTTTTAGATACTGGGCTTTTGTAATACTTCCACTATGCTTATGGTCATGATAGTAGCCAGAGAACACAACATCCAAG
>CAUYSK010037354.1:0-30917 GCA_963575035.1 Avahi laniger
GGAGAGATAGGAACACTCATACACTGCTGGTGGGACTGCAAACTAGTGCAACCTCTGTGGAAAGCAATATGGAGATACCTTAAAGAGATACAAATAGAACTATGATTTGATCCAGCAATCCCATTACTGGACATCTATCCAAAAGAACAAAAGACATTCTATAAAAAAGACACCTGCACCCGAATGTTTATATCAGCACAATTCACAATTGCAAAGATGTGGAAACAACCCATGTGCCCATCAATACGTGAGTGGATTAATAAAATGTGGTATATGTATACCATGCAGTTCTGCTCAGCCACAAAAAGCAATGGTGATATAGCACCTCCTGTATTACCCTGGATAGAGCTGGAGCCCATTCTACTAAGTGAAGTATCACAAGAATGGAAAAACAAGCACCACATGTGCTCACCACCAAATTGGTATTAACTGATCAACACTTAAGTGCACAAATAGTAATAACATTCATCGGGCAGGTGGGAGAGGGGAGGAGTGGATTTGGCAGGCACCATCTGGGGGATGGACACGCTTGAAACTCTGATTCGGGTAGGGCAAAGGCAATATATGTGACCTAAACATTTGCACCCCCGTAATATCCCAAAATAAATAAAAAAAGAAAGAAAGAAAAAATCTTTTAAAAAAGACTCTTTAATTTAAGTTCCAAGTCTGGGCCCTGGTGGGCAGAAACTAATGTCAAATGCCAGCTTTCGGATGCCCTGGAAGGTGACTTGTATGAATAAAAAAGACTTGGAAATGAATTTTGTCTTTTAAAATCAATATTCATACTGTATGCTTGGTGTCCAGAAAAAAAATTTAAATCAATATTCAATTCATAGTCACAAATTATAAATTGACAATCTTAGTTCATCCTCCACATCACAAGCAACGGGAGTACTCCGGGCTGGGCACTGACCAGGACCCACCTGGCGACGAGACTCACGAGCCAGGCACTGCGGGTGCAGCAGCTGACTTGCAAAGACAGGGCCTCTCCTCGAGGTCGTGGGAGGAAAGCGGAGTCGTGCATCCGTGTGGCCACTTGCTCTGCAGGGGGAGACGGCGTCCTGCACGTCCACAGTCTGGCGGAGCGTGTGCCGCTGTGTCTAACGTGTGAGTCACTCACACATCACATTCAGCAGAGGTTTGAGAACCTGCTACGGACCCACAGAACATGCACAGGGTCCACAGGACACGTGCGGTCACTGTTCTGGGTCCAGGAGACGACGGACACGTCAGAAAACTTCCCCTCACGTCACAATTTGGCAACCGCGACAATTAAGCACCGACACTGTCAAAATACGTCGTAACTAATTGAAAGTATTTTCATTGGATGTTTGGACTTGCTCATTTATTATCTCAGTTACCTTTAATAATGTTCATTTTCCAAGTAATTTTACAAAATTTAATTTATAAATGGTTATAAATCACCTTGACTTTCTAACAGTTTTCGTGTGTTTGCCTACAAAACTAGCTTTGGGAAGGAAGGTCCAGCACGAGCAACGCTTCGTGCCATTAACTTTTAACCGAATTTTGAAGCCTCATTTGGCAACTCTGACTTTGTCGGAAACGGAGCGGACAGTGCTGAGGACAAGAAGTTAGGCTGTTCCACGCAGCCAATAACGGGCTGTCCCTGCTCGGTAAACAAAGGCGGCACAAACTTAACCGAAATGTGCCTGTTTTAAGACTCAGATTGTTCCTTCTACAACTCCATAAAAACCTTTTAAAAATAAGCTTCTCAAGTTACCTGTCTTTCTTATAGTGCAACTATTCTTAGCATATGTACTAAGATTTTCCTAGTACCTAACTAACAGTAATTTACGTGCATTTTTGCAGGGCATGAATTAAGATCATTCTGTTAAGATCTTTAAAAAAGAAGGAAATTCATGTACTTGATTTTTTTTAAGACAGGTCTCACTATGTCGCGTAGGCTGGTCTCAAACTCCTGAGCTTAAACCACCCTCGCGCCCGAGCTTCCCGAGTGCCGGGACTGCAGGCGCGCACCACCACGCCCGCTCCGATTTTGCTTTTAAACTTGTCAAGTGGGGCACTCTTCCAGCATCAACTTCCTACAAAGATGAACACTATCTAATTTCTTAACCTGCAATAAGAATAGAAGAGCGCTAATTTAGGACCAAACTGGAGGTTGTCGATAGAGACGGTTGACAGAAACGCACCTACAACATCCCAGGGGCTTAGGACCCACGTTTATCAGACGAAAGCCCCCAGTGACATCCAGATCACTGCTCTGCCTTACTTTACTACCCCCAGGTGAGAAAGGAAGGTAAGAACGGAGAGGCAGAGAAGAAAACGTGTGGCCACATTAGTATCCCCAGACTCTTCAACCCACCCCAGAGGACCCAGGTAGCATCCTCTCGAAAGCAAAGGCGAATCTAGCCCAGCTATTTAAAATCCCTGGTAGAATATATGACCATATTTAGAGAGGACAATAATAGCCCAAGAACATTTCCTGAAAGAAAAAACTTTTGAAAAGTGATTTTTTAAGAAAGAATCAACCACTCAGATAAAAAACTCTCAATTCCTGATAACAGCTATAAATAGAAGTAAAAACAAGAAAAATGAAGGTTATTTTGTAGATACAAGTGAAATCTATAAATACACTAATTTTAAATTCAAAACAATTTAAGATGACTTCTGCATTCACAATTATCTGGCCATTATCAAAACTTAGACAAAACTTACACGTCCAGATAGCGTGTTAGTCTACATTTCTACGAGTATCCTTCTCTATAGATCCACATAGTATTCACATGAGAATTATATATCTACATTTTTTATTGCTTTGGTATTTTCCAAAAACTGAATTTGACTCGAGAAAAGACTTTTAAAACGCTGATTTCTCTTTGTGTGAGATCTCGTGGAGTTAATGCAATTTCCAAAAGTGCACTAACTTAATTCCCGTGATGCCGATTATGTCGAGAATCTGGCTTAACATTTACTGAGTTCCCACAATGCATAAGACTGGTTTCCTCTATTAAACTTAAAAAAAAATCTGTGCTGAACAGTGTCACGATTGGAAGCAAATAGAACTATTTCAGTGGGACTTTTGTTCCGTAAATCAGATGTCCAACGCCACACCTAAAACACACACAAAAAACCAAAAAATATTTTATTTTGCAAATTCTTTGCCATTTTCAGTAGTTTCCCGCACGGACACTCTTTATGTTTGCTACGTCCAGAACGGGATACGGAAGGAAGCCCTCGACCTTTGTGTCTACATGCCACAGGCCCTTTGCAGAATCACACAGTGTCCTCTGGTCACACTGTGCACAAATTCAGCTCAAGTGCATGGAAGAGTGACTCCAAAACAAGAAATAAAATAACACGTTTCAAGATTTGCTTCAAAGGGTGACCAGCAGATAAAGTAAAATAGCATCATGTACTGGGTGTTCATTAAATGTTCCCTAAATTAAATTGAAATTATTAGTTATATTAACAAAGGCCTATGTTTTCGCCATGAAAAGTTGATTTCAGTGTGGAATGCTGTACAGCAATAGTTATGAGGAAAGTTGTTTCAGAAATTACCCTTTGGCCGGGAAAAAGAAAAAGGGTATTCAGGACATACCCAAGGAGGTGACAGCCCAACTTTTGTATTGAAGTTTCAATGCCCCAAACTCATGGTCAAAGTTTACAATTTGAGGCCCAGTGCACTGGCTCAAGCCTGTAATCCTAGCACCTTGGGAGGCCGAGGCAGGAGGATAACTTGAGACCAGGATTTCAAGACCAGCCTGAGCAAGAGCGAGACCCCGTCTCTACAAAAAATAGAAAAATTAGCCAAGTGTGGTGGCACCTATAGCCCCAGATACTCAGGAGGCTGAGGCAGGAGGATCCCTCGAGCCCAGGAGTTGGAGGTTGCTGTGAGCTGTAATGACACCACGGCACTCAGCCTAGGTGACAGAGTGAGATTCTGTCTCCAAAAAAAAAAAAAGGTTATGATTTGTGTAAGTTGTTAAGTGGTTGAGAATTATCTCTAGAATAAGATATTTCTTGAAAAAAATTATACAATGTCAGCAAATAGCAGCTGCACAGTGAAGGAAAGATTTTCTGGTTTTAAACAGTTCAGGGTATGTAGGAAGAGAAACTGGGTAGGTCCAATCGGGCAGCATCACTTTGGGACCTGAACATATTTGCCCTGGGAAAATAAATGAGGTAATTATCATTTCTCTCAATCACCTTGACACGTATAACCAGAGCAAGGGATTTTTTAGCAGTCTGAATTTACGTAAAGTTACATTTAGGCTCAGGTAGAGAATAAATGATTTGCATCCATTCTTAAAATAATCAGCCACTATTTGAAATTTTTTAAATGAGGATTTTTCTATTATTATTGTAGAACTTTGATACTTAGCAATGATTTTATAGTAAATAGATTTCTGTAAAAAAAAAAAAAAAACAACAAACACAAACACAAAGTATTTGCCAGCAGTAGAAAGTTGTTACAGGGTATATTGTCAGAATTAACCCGTTTATTTTTGTTTAAGAGTCAACCCTGTGATACTCTCCATGAGCCGCCTTATCCTTCAGAGATTACGCATTTGGGGACAGTTAAAGCAGATCAATCATTTGGAGATAATCAAAGGTGCACAGACAGGCTCTCCTCATAGGCCATGTTTACCGGAAACTTCACCGCGCTATTTGATCACTTGCAAAATACCACACCCCGATCTTAAAAGAAAGAGAAACACTCACAGAGCACAGACTCGCCGTGCCAGCAACTGGCGGGAAGGGAAGGGAAGAGCAAACTGAAACACGCTTCTGATTTAAGCTCTTCTGACCCAGCAGCCGACGCTCAGGTGGACCTCGTCCCTGCGGAGTGTGCAGGTGAGTGACCGGGAGGCCGCTTCGAGAGGGAAGGGATGAAAACCCGGCGACACACACAGTTCTTAGCATGCAATGCCAAGGGCTCGTGCAGATTTTTAAAAGGTGAAAATCTTACTAAACAAATTCCTACTGATTATGTTTAAAAACTTGTATTTAACACTTAAAAAGCAGCTTAACTTTCTAAACTGTCTGAAGAAGAAAAGAGGCCAACAGGAAAAGAGCCTTTTACTGATCCGGTTACAAGAGACAACGCAGACGGCAAGGACGTAACTGACACTCGAGAAGATGCGGATTGGGCTTCTCCACTATGAGAGCTGAATTCAGCACAAAACTAAGTGCACACGTGACAAAGACGCCATTTCCGTCCTTTCTGGCTGCCAGACTCCGGCTCGCCGACACGCATCCATCAGCGCCAACCTTCAGCGCAGCTTTGTTCTGCGACGTGCACAGACACCCCGACGGCCACCATGTCCTCAGCTCTGAGCATCGGGATAAAAAATAAACAAAATACCGCCCCCGAGCACAAGCAACTCAGGGAACACATGGACCACAACGGAAAATGCCATCATAGAGGTTATGATAATTGTTACCACGTAGTGAATCAAGAATTTTTATTTACCACCTCATTTAAGTTTCATGTTATTGCCATTTCATAGATGATACATTTGGGACGTAGAAAGAATTTAATTGGCTCTCCCAGGAGCACTCGGATGAAAACAGAGAGCCAGGATTCGAACCCAAGTCCCCTGACGGCAAAGTCTGCACGGCAAATCTGTAGTCACGGCTCTGCAGGAGGGCCAGGAACGCGGCAGGGTGAGGAAGTCAGGGAGGGTGAGAAGGGAGGTTTCAAAAATCTTTTGCTTCTACTGAGACTGTAAAAGAATAAGTCAGAACCGGAACAGTTTCATCATAAGTTACTTGGGAAGATAAGTTAGATTGCCACTAAAAACGTTGAAATTGCCCTAGACTTACTCAGCTGCCTGAAGAAACAATCATAAAGACTTTCCCAAATAATGATGAGCACTTTGACTATTCCTACTGAGTAAAGCAAAATAGGACATCACACAGAAGAAAAGCAGGAATGCCCCACATTTTAAAAATAGATAAAAAGCAAACATTTGTGAACAAGAAAACAGTGAGAAGGCTGAGCGTGGTGGCTCACACCTATAATCCCCGCACTCTGGAAGGCCAGGGTGGGAGGATCACTTGAAGCCAGGAGTTCAAAACCAGCCTGAGCAAGAGTGAGACCCCATCTCTACTAAAAATAGAAAAAACCTTAGCCGGCACTGTGGTGCACAACTGTAGTCCCAGCTACTGGGGAGGCTGAGGTAGGAGGATCGCTTGAGCCCAGGAGTTCGAGGCTGCTGTGAGCTAGGATGACGCCACTGCATTCTACTCAGGGCGAAAGAGTAAGGCTCTGAAGGAAAGAAGGAAGGAAGGAAGGAAGGAAGGGAGGGAGGGAGGGAGGAAGAGAAAACAGTGAGAAGAGGGAAAAGTCCTTCTGGGCTGTCAGCGCGGCCTGTGGGCGCTGTCCTCGGGGGTCAGTGTGCAGCAGGCCGGGGGACAGACCTCAAGGGTGTCTACACTAAATGACTATAAACCCAGGGAGCACATTTTTCAGACCAACTCAAAGTGAAGGGAAAAAAAATTTACAAATTAGCCCATCTTCTTAATAACCAGATGTTAGCAACTTCATTAAATTTATTCCTACATATTAATACTATGCTACTTTGGCCTCACGGCAATCCTGTGAGGTCTGAGTTTTGAAGTAGCCCCATTGAATAGACAGGAAATGGAGGTAAACAGAAGTTAAAAGCATGAGGCTATTTCACAATCAAAGAGGAGCTGGGGTGCATTTGTCTAATTTATCTTCCCAATCGGAACGATTTGTCATGAGTCTCATTACCTCAGAATTGAGCTCTGAACGCAGTAAGTGCGATCTCAAGAGCTTTCTGTACATAAACCACTATCCTAGCTGTTTATGGGGAAAAATGGAAAACACACTCCCCACCCGGAAGAGCTCCCTGCACAGGAGCCCTGCTGGAGAATTGTCCCTGGACTCGTTAGCGCCATGCTGGGGACAGCTGGCGCCAATGCCGTTGCTCAGGCTGGTGCAGCACCAGCTTCGAGATAAGCTTCTTTTTAAATAAGAAGAGGGGGTGGATTCCATGGTGAAAGAAGGCTGGAAAATACTGCCCAATGTGCATCTGACCTGGAGATCTGAAACATATATTAGCACATTAACAGCTCTGGTAAGCCTTGCAATATACAAACCTGTTTGCCTTCCTTTACCCAACACCTATCAAACTGTGCCGGTCTAAGGTTCCACTGAACACGCTTTGGGAAGAGCTGGGTGAGTGTGTCACTCCTCACAGGGGCCATTTGCATTTCTTAGTAGCATCTCTCCCAAAGGAAGAGTGCAGAGTGGAGACTTCACCCACCGCAGGCCTGTGAGGAAGTTGCCGGCGGGTGGTTCAGGGGCTTCACCTGCCCCCTCTCGAACCAGCTTTCACAGAAAGCTGCCTCCTTGTCTGAGCAAAGGGTATCAGGTTGGGGCAGCCCAACCTCCCTCTCCCACGAGCCAATCACGAGCCAGTCGAGAGCGTTACTTCTGGCAAAAGCTGTGTTGACGCACTCAGGTCTAAAAATAACTCTTGACCACATGCGGTAGATTTAGATTCTTATCCCAAATCTAACATCTACCTTCACCACCTGTAAATGCTACTTAATTGTAATCATTTCCCACAAATAGATACTAATCTGTTATGAAAAGAGGCCGCACAAATAATCAAAATCCCCAGCTTTTTTTCCAAGTTGTGTAGAAATTTTGCCAACATTAAATGTTCCATCACAATATTTGGCCAATGCATGCTGGCGTTTATACACTTCAAACTTTAAAGTGTATGAATTCAGGGGGAAGGGAGAGGGGAGGAATAAGTCCAAAATAACCATTACAGCCTTCGACAGAGGAAAAATCCACTCTCTAAAGAGTGTTTTTGAGATAGCATTTCAGCTATAAGTCAGATTTACTTCCCAAAAGCAACCTTGAACTACATATAAAAGAAACAGTGTTTCAAACAAACCAATCTGAACTCCGATTTTGCTCTGGGAGGCGTGGTCTGGGAATGTGATTCCGTTGCTCAGACATAATGAAGGTTTCTCTTATGAACACCGTATTTCAATATGGATACACATGCCTAGGAAAGCACGTGTCTGGGTTTGAACACGAGTCCTTATGTGTGGAAATAAGAAAAAAGGATAAAATATAAGGAAAAGGAAAGGGGAGTGAGGGACGTGATCGTGCCTGGAGGGTGTCACACCTGATGGGGACTTATCCGAGCACCTGGGATCAGCCCTTTCTAAGCAAGTCCTCACCCCGGTCCCCGAGCTGGCCACAAGCACAAACCCTGGGTACAGAGGGGACCCGCCCGGGTCTGGACTCAGTATGTGAGGAGAGGTGACCACGTCAAGGCCCTCTGTGGTCCTGCTACTTGAAGCTTGGCCGACACCCACAACCCTCTTCCCACAGATTTCTGCAGCTCTCTGAAGCGACACAAAATGACGCCTGAGACCCAACATTTATCTGGGCAAGAGCCAAGCCGGTTCCTGTGGGGTCAGCACAGAACAGGTGTAGACGGTCCTTGCTGATCAAGTCAAAATGGAATTTCCTTTCTTTTGTGATGAACTCAAATGTCGAACCTCTGATTGAATCATTTCAGGAGGTAAATTCAAATGCAGCTCCCAGCCGGCACCAACAAGTACAAGATCACTTCTTTCTGCGCAGGAAGACGCTGGCGTGTCAACAAACCTCTCTGTCCATGAACCGCTGATCTGACCGAGTTCTCCTCTCACTGGCTGCTCTCCCACCGGGAAGTGCTGTACGGGTGTATACTGTTCCGTTTTGTTGCAGTTCTTCTATTACGGTAACCAGACCCTTAGAAATTAGCTACATTGTTTTTGAAGTTCGGGAAAAGAATCCAGATTGAGAAAACTAATTAACAAACTTAGCACCTCTCTCTTGCTGGAAAATAAAATGGGTGTGAGCAACTTCAGCAAAGTTTGAGTCAAGTAAATGAATTTAAGTTAAATGCTGTTTTCTAAAGCAGAATCAGAAATGTTATTTCAAACAAAAGGCCTAAAATAATTAAGACAGTTGCCCTTTTTTCAAAAGCAGGGACTCAGTAAAGACGCATCTACAGAGCTGCTTTGGAATTTGCAGATTTCCACAATCTGTACCCGTCCTGCCTCCCTGACATCCCTTCATCAATAGCCCACCCCCTGCGGGAACTGCCCCAGTTTCCTTTCCCCAGTCCTCCCGCGGCTGTGGGCGAAGCCCCACGTGTCCTCACATGGTCCTTCAAGCCGGACTGTGCGTGGGCTGCGGACCAGGGGCTGCTCGCTGGTGTGCCCCCGCGCAACCCAGACACCTGGGCCCCTGGGAGTGCAGGTCCTAAAAACACTGAATGAGCACGTTTCTACCTCATAGTAGTATGGACATTTCTTTTTAATTAAAAAAAACTTTTACTCTAAAAGGAATTTGAAGGTCACTTAAGAATGGGGGACATCTTCCTTTATCCAAAACTTCCTGTGAATTCACACAAGTACTATCAAACTTATGGACTGACCAGACCTCTGATTCACGAGCTTTCAGAAAATGTCTAACCTAGTTGCCACTCATAAAAGGTGGTGGAGGGAAAATCACCCTTATCGTTTTTTTACTGTCGGTTCATAATAGTTTATTTCTACTTTTAAAAATACAATGGATATAGACATTTGATAGTCTATTAGTAAGTAATACCATGAGCTCAAAGTCTCCTTCATTTAACGAGGAATTGTAAAGCTCATATTGTACATTTCTGAATTTGTTTTTGTAAGATGAATTAGGTCTATACGTTTTGTGTGTATGAGGAGTAAAACATTTCATTTTAAAACAGTGTTATTCAGCTATTGACTGATTCATTTTTCCATAATATTAATATATATTGAATATTTTTCCATAATATATATTATTCCACAAGGTATATTCAGGCCTGCTGTGTGCCAAACCCGAGCAGGATGCTGGAGAAAAAGTCCCTAGGTCATAGAGCTCACAATCTAAAAGAGGGACTTGCAAATCTTGATAAACTATGCATTCCAAATATTCAAGCAAAAGAACCATTGTTCTCATTTTCAAAAGCATATCACATTCTACCAGTAACATCACTTTATCATTTTGTTTCCAAATTTGAAACAAGACAACAAAAGTTAAACATCAGCTTTCATACAATCTCTTTGAAGTAACAATGTAACAAACTGAGGACCAAGCTAGGAAAAGTAGGTAACAAAGGTTTTTAAGTAGCGGCAGGATAATCACAAATATTTACATTAGTTTTAACTATGCCTGGGATGTCTTGGCCTCGCTTATTTGATTTAGCTGAAAATAAGTTGTCCATTTTAAATTTTTCTTTATCTTCAGATAATAGTATGAACTAATTTTCAAAATTTCCTATTCTACATGCTGGATCCTACTAGAGTACATTATATTAAATATTTTCTGGGATCTGATTTGGGGGTTTTGACAGCAAACGTATGCAAACCTTTTTTATTATATTATTTGAAGGTAAGAAATATTTCCTGAAGATTTATTCTTGATCAACCCATATATATACATTTGAAGATCAAAATGTCTATCAACCACCTATTTTAATCCTTCTCAGCTGGGTCCCTGTGTATCATTATAGAATTATTCTGGCCCTTCCTTGAAAATTTTTAGTCTGTTTTTCTTGCTTTCTTTGTCATTAAGCAAATAAGCATTGCATGCTGATGTTATTAGCGCAGCTCACTTTAGCTGTGCCTAAAAAAGACCAGGCCTAAATCACTGCCAAACAGCAGAACCTAATGAAAAAAGCCCGAAGAACATTTTTAACATACGTTTTTATTAATACTGAATGTCTCACATTTAACCCGAATCACTACGTGCCTTGACATACTCACAGGGCAGACGCATACCACGGCTACTTGGGGCTGTCAGGCGGAATGAGCACCTCAACGTCCCCGAGAGCACCCCCAACCCCGAGTGCACCCCCATCCCGACCACCCCCATCCCCGAGTGCACCCCCAACCCGAATGCACCTCAATGTCCCCAGTGCACCCCCAACCCCGAGTGCACCCCCATCCCGACCACCCCCATCCCCGAGCACTCCCCCGAGAGCACCTCAATGTCCCCAGTGCACCCCCCCAAGAGCACCTCAATGTCCCCGAGCACCCCCAACCCCGAGAGCAGCCCCCCAACCCGAATGCACCTCGATGCCCCCAGTGCACCCCCATCCCCGAGTGCACCCCCCCATCCTGAGCACCCCCGTCCCCGAGTGCACCCCCCCCAGGCGGAGACGCGCACGCGGTCCCGGCATCAGGCCCCGACCGGACTCCGCCTGGTCCCCAGACCGCCCTCTGCGCCTCGTCCTCGCAGCGGCGAGCGAGGGGGCGACCCCCGACCCCCCACTCCGGGCTGACAGTTGCCCCCTCGGGAGTTTCCCGCGTGCCCCGCCGCAGACACCGCCCCGGCCCCCCGGCCCCCCAATCCCAGGGCGGCGCCCTTACCCGGCTCGTGGACGCCCGGGTTGTCCGACAGTTCCAGCACCAGCAGCTCCCGGCCCTCGGCGCTGCGCCCGGCCGTGTAGACCCTGCCGACCGCGGTGCACTGCAGCCACACGGACACCAGCGCCTCGCGCAGCTCGGGGTAGCGGTGGTACTCGAAGGACAGCGCGCCCGCCAGCGCCGCGCAGGCGGCCAGCGCGCCCAGCGCCAGCAGCGCCCGGGCCATGGCCCGCCGGGACCGAAGCCGGACCGAACCGGGGCACCGCAGGCTCCGCACCGGGACCGCGCCGGGACCGCAGACTCCGCACCGGGACCGCGCCCGGGCCGAACCGGCACCGCAGGCTCCGCACCGGGGCCGATCCGGGACCGCAGGCTCCGCACCCGGACCGCGCTGCGGACCGCGGGCTCGGAACCGCCGGAGCCAATGGCGCCGCGGCGCAGGTGAGGCGACGGCCGGTCCGGCTCCGAGCGGCGCTGACGTCGAGAGACCCGTGACCCACCCGCGACGCTGCAGATGCAGAGGCGGCCCCGGATGGGTAGCGGAGCCTCTTAAAGGGACGTCGGCTCCACCCCTCCGCGCGCTTGCCGCACCGGAACCGGAGGCGACCCCGGGGGCGAGGGACGCGTCCCCGCTGCATCCACCGCCGAACGCAGCCGGGCGGGTTCGCGGGCTGCAAATCGGAACGCCGGGCCTTTCATTTAGGGGCTTCAGACGATAGAAACGCTTTCCAGCAATTTGCAGGCACTGTCTTTAACCACGTTTTGCACATTCCTGGATTCTTCCCGGAAAAAGAAAAAACCCGGATAGGAATGTCTGGCTCCCGCGCACCAGCCTCCCCCGTCCCGCGGGGACAGCCGGGCGACCGCGGCGTCGCCGGACAAAGGGCGCAGCCCGGCGTCCAGATCAAACCCTGCTCCCGAAGGAGACGTGGTGATGCGTGACACCCCGTTCCTTCCGCAAAGCTAGCATAAAAATATAGAATTATTTGCAGCTTTAAGCGCCCCGCCCTTAGCAAGATCTATATTCCTGTAGCAGGTGTGACCCTGAGGAGCTGCTGTTTGGATCCGAGGGCAGCACGAATCCAAATAAATAATCCACTGGGTATTGCAACCAAGCGGGAAACCTGGACACCACGTGGGTAATTTTTCATGTTAGACATTGTTTTCTAGACTTGTTCCTTCTCCACCTGTTTAACAATGCATTGCACAGAATAAAAACTTTCACCTGGGCCGGGCGTGGTGGCTCACGCCTGTAATCCCAGCACTCCGGGAGGCCGAGGCGGGTGGATTGCTCAAGGTCAGGAGTTCGAGACCAGCCTGAGCAAGAGCAAGACCCCGTCTCTACTAAAAATAGAAAGAAGTTAGCTGGACAACTAAAAATATATAGAAAAAAAAATTGGCCGGGTATGGTGGCGCATGCCTGTAGTCCCAGCTACCGGGGAGGCTGAGGCAGGAGGATCACTTGAGCCCAGGAGTTTGAGGTTGCTGTGAGCTAGGCTGATGCCGTGGCACTCTAGCCCAGGCAACAGAGTGAGACTCTGCCTCAAAAAATAAAATAAAATAAAAATAAATAAAAACTTTCACCTGGAAAAGGATCCAGATATTTAGATGATTTTATTGGATCAAGAACTGAAAGCACGGACACGGTTAGTAAGGTGCTGCTGGAGAGGGTGGCTGCAACCTCCTTGACTGTCTACACTTCCCTCAGCAGCACGGATCTTCTTTGGGGAAGCTGCCAGTGTAGACACAGCGGTCAGTGGAGCTGATGTGGGTCCAGCCATTTTCCTCGTCAATGTAGGTAGAGCCAGGGACTGTATATTTTCCACTACAACCAGTCTGTGTTTGATTACATGGTCCAGAAGTCTGAAACCAGAGTTATAATTATATTTCTAAAATCATGCCCAAAACAGCAACCTTGGAAACCTAGGGAAAAAAATAGAGTAGCTGAAACCAGTAACTTCAGAAATAGGAGGTTAGGCTTTTCATGTTGGCGATTTAAAGCAACCACACTAATTTGTGGTTGCTTTAAATTGTGCAGGGCATGCTGACTGGCAACTACATGTACAAACAACATATTGCTCATTGAAGCCTGTGTGCTCCTCAGCTGCCTCTTAAAGAAAAAGCAAACTTTCTATTTTCTCCAAAATGTCAATTTTATGAGGTTTTTAGAATATTTTTTAAAGAGTAGGATCACACCTGCTGCTATATGGTCTCATTCGAGGCGGTCTCTTTACAGCTTAGATGTTTGTGTCCCTAATCCATAAAATGAAAGGTTTGGATTAGATTATCCATTCTCTAACGTTTGAGTGCAACAGAATATCCAGAGAGTTTATAAAATGTGCGGATTCTCAAGCCCCCACCAATTCATTAGGTCTGAGGTGGGTTTCACGTGTTAACAAGCTTCTAGGCTTCAACAAGAAGAACAGTTGTTTCTAATTTCAATGTTTGATTGACAGACACACTTTGAGAAGTAACATCCCGTAAATTCTCTATGGTCTCTTCCAGATCTAAAATGCTATGTTCTGGAAGTTCTCTGTTTGAAGTAAACTCCTACTTATCTGGCAGATGGCAGCATTCCTCATTTATTACTGGACGTACTACATACACCAAGACATCCGTTCAAAGGAACTAAAACTTGGTCTTCAGACGTCTGGGCTGTTTTAGGGGTAGGTCAGCTGCACCAAGTTCACTGCAGTATACACTACGCAATTGTAGCTTCACAGGCAGTTATGCAAAAGGTTGCACCCATCCTGACTGCTGGATAAAAAATCTTGCATGCCAAATCTTTAACATGTTTGCGTACCCATAGTTAAATTTAGTCTGCAACCTCCATTTTAAATTATGTGCACACATGCACACACAAGAGAGAAAAAGGGCTTTTTTAAATGTCACTTCTGAACATTTATATGAGCATATTTAAACTCCCCAAACCCTCACTTCTGGCTTCACCTTTATTCTCTTCAAATCCCTTCCTGTATCAATAAGCTTTTGTTCCCTTCCTCCAAAGCCCTTTCCAAAATTCATCTCCATAAACATTCTGTGAATGCATAGCTCTGTATGCATCCCTGTGCGTGCTGGTAAATGTTCAACACTCGGCTCCCGGTGGGAGGGGAGCGGGCGGGGGGAGCCTGACTTAGAAGGTTTGCTGATTTCCATGGTGTAAATGCTCCCACAATGGCTGATTTCAGATCACCCGCGTGGCATCACTGAGGACAGCATTAGGGAGAGATGAGCAGGAGCATGCCATCGTACGGCGTGGTGATGGCCACAAACTCTTCATGCTCCTCCCTTTCCAGAGACGAAACTCAGTTCCCTTCCATCTGAGCACTTAGCGAGTCATTCACATGAGCATCATACAGCAAAAGTGATGGGATTGTCTTCCAACATTAGGTCATAAAAGGACTGCAGCTTCCATCTCAACTATTCCCTCATGCTTGCGTGCTCTCCTCCTCCCACCCGCCCTCCATCACTTGTTCTGGGGCAGCTGGCTGCCATGTCATGGGGGGGCTCACAGAGCAAGAAACTTCAGCATCTGACAAAGAGCCTGGAAGAAACTGACATGCTCAGTCCATCGGCCAGTGAAGAACCAAGGCCCGTCAGCAACCGTGCGAGGGGGCTGCAAAGCAGACCCCCCAGCACCAACCGAGCCTTGAGAGGCCTCCGTCTCTGACGTCTGATGTCTCTGAGGTTCGCTACAGCCTCCATAGAGACTCGGAGTCAGAGCCACCCAGCGAAGCAGCTCCCAGTTTCCTGACCCCCAGGAACAGTTACATAGTAAATGTCTGTTGTCTTAAGCTGTGAGTTTGGGGTAGTTTGTTACACAGCTATAGATAACTGATACATGCAGCATCTCTCCTATACACACACAGTCGACATAAATAACCTCCAGAACCTGGAAGATAGAATGATATCAGCAAGATGACAGGATAGGAAGTCCCAGCCCTCATCCTCCCACAGAAACACAGATTTGACAGTGATACAAGTAACAAAAATAGCTCTAGAAGAAGCCCAGAATCAAGAAGTTTCAGTGCTCCAGACAAACACGAAAGCAAGATCAGCCACACTGAAACAGACAAGAAGAGCTATGTCACTTTACCGGCTGACACAGCTGAGCATCAAAAGGGGTTATCACTCCTCGTTGGGGTGGCTCAGGGGAGGGTAGAGAGTGGGGCAAGCACCCAACATCTCTAGCCTTTCAGGACGTTCCCCAAGTGGCTGCAGTCTGTCTTGCTGCTCACAAAATGCTAAAAGAAATAGAATAGTCCAGATGGCTGGGAGAGCTTGGGGGATGGGCACGTTTCTATGGCGGGCAAGGCTCTGAGGGACGTGTAGACACCACAGAGCCGAGGCCTCCCCTGCAAGATAGAAGGAGGAGTGGATCGTAACTCGAATGTCCCTACCCTTTCGCTGGGTCCCTGAAGAGCTGGTTCTCTCTCACCTCCCATGGAGATTGATGGAACTTATACAGGAACCAGAGGGAGCAAGAGATTACTGGCACTGACTTAAAAAAAAAAAAAAAACTGGTCAGGAGCTAGGAGCAAAGGCCCAGAAACTCCACCTCGGATAAGTGCAAGGATCTTTCTCAACCAAAGCCAGTCCATAAAGACTGGAGAGGAAGCTGTTTCTTCAAATGTATAGACACTAATGCAAAGCTACAAGGAAGACAAAGCATCAGGAAGACAAAGCACAGTCAAAAGAACAATAACAACAAAACTCCACTAGCCAACCCCAAATAAATGGAGAGCTATAAATTACCTGGAGGAGAATTCACAATGATCATCTTAAAGAAGCTCAGCAAGTTACAATAGAATACAGAAAGTCAATTAAACAAAACCAGGAAAACAATACATGAGCAAAACAAAAAGATTACAAAGAAACAGAAACAATAAAGAAGAACCAAACAGAAATTCTGGAGCTGAAGAACACATAACTGAAGTAAGAAATTCACCGGAGGGGTAAAACCAGCAGATTTGATCAAGCAGAAGAAAGAATCACTGAACTCAAAGATAGGTCATTTGAAACTATCCAGTCAGAGCAGGAAAAAGAAAAAAGAATGAAAAAAAGTGAAGAAGGTCTAAGGGATTATCAGACACCTTCGAGCAAACAAATATGGCATTATGGGCATCTGGAAGGAGAGAGAGAGACGGGGGCAACCAACGCTTATTTAAGGATGAAATGGCTGAAAACTCCCTGAATCTGGGAAGGGAAATGCACATCCAGATTCATGGAGCTCAAGGGATCCTAAGTAGGATGATCCCAACAAGTGTACACTGAGACCGTTATCATCAAACTGTCAGAAGCCAAAGACCAACGCACTGTGAAAGCAGCAAGAGAAAGCCACTCATCGCAGACAAGGGACACCCACAACGCTGTCAGTAGATTTCTCAGAGGAAACCTTGCAGGACAGAGGGAAGTGGGGTGAGATATTGGAAGTGCTGGGGGGGAAAACCTGCCAACTAAGAATACTTTCTTGGCAAAACTGTCTTTTAGAAATGGGTAGGGGGAGATTTATCCCACACAAACAAAAGCTGAGAGAGTTCATCACCACTAGAACTTCCTTATAGGAAATGCTAAAGGGACTTCTGCACGTTGGCAGGAAAGGAGGCTGAACAGCCACAGAAAAGCTTACGAAAGTCAATAACGTGAAATGTGTGTGCAGGGGTTTAAAACGTAGAGTTTTGTGTGCAATTAAAGTTAAGTTGTTATCAGCTTGAAATAGACTATAATAAGATGTTTTGTGTAAACATCATGGGAACCACAGGAAAATCCCTCTAGGAGATACACCAAAGAAAGGAATCATAGCACGTCACTGCAGAAAGATCAACGAAACACAAAGTAAGACAGCAAGAGAAGAAAAGGGGGACAAAAGAACCGCAAAACAGAAAGCAATTAACAAAATGTCAACAGTAAATCCTTACTTCTCAATCATTTAAATGTAAATATAAGTGGATTAACTCTCCAAAAGAAAGACACAGAGTGGTTGAATGGATAAAAACAAGATCTATCTCTGTGCTGTGGGCAAGAGACACACTGTAGAATCAAAGACACACATAGGCTGAAAGTGAGGCATAAAAGCAGACATCCCATGACAGAATAGACTTTGAGGCACAAATTGCCACAAGACACAAAGGAGGTCATTATTTAATGATAAAAGTGACAATTCATCAAGAAGGTATAACAATTATAAATGTAAGTGCTCCCAACATCAGAGCACCAAAATATATAAAACAAACCTCAACAGATCGGAAAGAGAAATAGTAATACAATAAAAACAGGAGATTTCATATTCGACTTTCAACAATGGCTATAACACTCAGACAGAAAATTAATACGGAAACCGCAGACTAGAACCACACTACAGAGCACGAGGACCTAGCAGACACCCACAGAACATTCCACCAAACAGCAGCAGAATATTTATTCTTCTCAAGTGCGTGAAGAGCATTCTCAATAGACCACATGTCAGGTCACAAGTCTCAACAAATTTAAGAAGATTGAAATCATACCAAGTATCTTTTCCAACCACAATGGAGTGAAAATAGAAATCAGTAGCAGAAGGAAAACTGGAAATTAACAACTATACGGCAGTCACATAGCACGCTCTTAACCAACCATTGGGTCAAAGAAGAAATCAAAAGGGAAATTAGAAAATATCTTGAGACAAGTGAAAACACAACATACCACAACTCATGGGGTGCGGTAGGAGCAGTACTAACAGGGAAATTTACTGTGAAACACACTTACATTAAAGAAGAAGAGGCCGGGCGTGGTGGCTCAGGCCTGCAATCCTAGCCCTCTGGGAGGCCGAGGTGGGAGGATCGCTTGAGGCCAGGAGTTCGAGACCAGCCTGAGCAACATGGTGAGATCCCGCCTCTACTAAAAATATAAAAATTAACCAGGTGTCCTGGTGCACATTTGTAGTCCTAGCTGCTTGAGAGGCTTGAGCCCAGGAGTCTGAGGTTGCTATGGTGACACCACAGCATGCACTCTAGCCCGGGCAATAAAGTGAGACTCTGTCTCGAAAAAAACAAAAAGAGGAAAGAAAGATTTCAAAGAAACAGCCTAACATTACACTTCAAGGAACTAGAAAAAGAAGAACGAAGTAAGCCCAAAGCTAGAAGAAAGGAGGAAATAATAAAAGCTAGAATAGAAATAAATAAAATATAGAAAAACAATAGAAAAATTCACAAAACTGAGTTGATTTTTAAAGATAATATTGACAAACTTTAGCTAGAATAATGGAGAAAAAAAGATAGAGGACTCAAATAAATAAAATCAAAAATGGACGAGGTCCCCTGGCGATTTCATGTAAGAATGCCAGCCTCTGACAGTCAGAGCCAGAACGAGCATGCATCAGGCCAGGGGCACACACTCTCCTGAATACGGGCTGGAAATCCTACTCCATTGCAAGAATGGATCAGGAGCTAAGCCCTCAGCGACAGGTGCTCACTGTTTTGTTTTGTTTTGTTTTTTACCAGCCCAACAGCACAGGCCACGGGTACTCACGCTCCATGAAGGAACCCGGACACTGCCCTTCTCCGTCTGTGGAGATGCAGTAGTTGAACATGGAGTCATGGAGCCCTGGCTTTGACAGACGAGCATGAGAATTGAGACTTGGGATAAGAGCCTCTTATTAAATATCCACAGAACCAGTCTTGTCCAAAGGTCTACATTTCTTTAGCCAAATATGTAGAAAAAAGCAATATACTAATTATGTGATTATAATTCTAAGCATACTCTGCGACTCAATTTTTTTTTTTTTTGAGACAGAGTTTCA
Organism: Avahi laniger; assembly: GCA_963575035.1. NCBI lineage: Eukaryota > Metazoa > Chordata > Mammalia > Primates > Indriidae > Avahi > Avahi laniger. The sequence goes on from CAUYSK010037354.1 coordinate 19,190, forward strand.
CTCTGTTGCCCAGGCTAGAGTGAGTGCCGTGGCGTCAGCCTAGCTCACAGCAACTTCAAACTCCTGGGCTCATGCAATCTTCCTGCCTCAGCCTCCCGAGTAGCTGGGACTACAGGCATGCGCCACCATGCCCGGCTAATTTTTTCTCTATATACATATTTTTAGTTGTCCAGATCATTTCTTTCTATTTTTTGGTAGAGATGGGGTCTCGCTCTTGCTCAGGCTGGTCTCGAACTCCTGACCTTGAGCGATCCTCTCACCTTGGCCTCCTAGAGTACTAGGATTATAGGCGTGAGCCACCGCGCCCAGCTAGGACTCATTTTTAATTACAGTATTAACTGTAAACTCTCAAACTATTACTTTGGTAAAACCCAAAATGGACAATCCGAGGAATGAAGAATCTCTCTCGTCACTTACGTTGTCGAGTAAGAGCTGCTTGTGGTGTTTTTACACTGTAGCCTCCATGTGTGTTTCATTTTTCTCATTGTCGAGTGCTAGTAGGTAAAATGGAAGTTTAATTCAGGTAACTAAGAGAAACGTCTGGCTGGTATTCACAAATTATCCCAAAATCTATTCCGTACCGAAATGTCTGTACACACGTGTCTTAGCCCTTCCTGGGTCACTGCCTCCTCCAATACCACCCCTGGAAGGATTCCCGGAGATCTTCACAGACGGCTCAACTCTCCACCACGGTGGACATAGCAGCGGCCACAAGCACAGCCTCTGACGACGAGAGACCAGCCCTGCGGCCTTAACTTCCCCATCCTCTCACCTGCCACGCAGAGAAAGTGGCACCTCAGAGGCTCCTAGAGGCAGGTTGGACCACGGGACGTCAAACACGGCAGGACTCGGTGTGCGGGAGGTGCTCAGTCAACCTGAACTGCCTGGAGACTGAGCTGCAACTCACCAGGCGGCTTTCAAATGTTCAGCTGCGTTTCCAGCAGCAGGCGTCAGTCTCTCCCTAAGCGCTGAAGGGACTTTCCTGCCCTTATTGCTAATTCAGATGCTGGGCATTCCAGAGGGTCAGGGAGTGCAAGGTAGCAGATAAAAGAATTCTTATAGATACGTCATAATCAAACAGCACTGTTTTTTTCTGATTGTACATATTTGGGGTACATAGTGATGCTTTGACACATACAATGTGTGGTGATCAGATCAGGGTAGTTAGCATTTCCATCATCTCATTTATCATGTGTTGGAAAATTCAATATCCTTCTTCCAGCTACCTGAAACTATGTTATTGTTGACTATCGTCACCCTACAGTGGTATAGAACATGAGAATCTATTCCTACTATCTAGCCATGATTTTATATTCTTTAGCAAATCTCCCTATCTCCCCTTCCCGGGCTCTAGTATCTTCTGTTCCATTTTTTACTTCAAAAAGATCAACTTTTCTCAGCTTCCCCATATGGGTGGGAACATTTAACTTTCTGTTCCTGCCTTATTTAAGTTAACAAAAGGTACTCCAGCTCCATCCGTGCGGCAGCAAACAACAGAGTCTCATTCTTTGTTACAGCTGAGCAGTATTCATTGTGCACACAGCCCCTTTCCTTGCCCACTCACCTGTCGGGGGACCCTCGGTTGTTGCCGCATCGTAGCTATTCGAATGGTGCGGCCACACACGGGTGCAGACACCGCTTCCGTGCCCTGATTCCATTCGGACAAATGCCCAGCAGTGGGATTTCTGGATCGTATGGCAGTTCTATCTGTAGCAAACAGCACAATTTTAAGTGCAGGCTTAAACCTGTTGCTGTTTGAGAATTAAAGGTAACAAATTTACACACACACACACACACACACACAAACACAGACACACACATGGCCAGGGGTCATTTGAACCATATACAAGTCATAAAACATGAACTAGCAAACTATGTTCAGTTGTAACTTCTGAATCCTTTATTTAGACCTCTTTACTGCAAAGGTTTCCAAAAAACAAAAAAAAAAGTTAAGTTACCAGAAAATGACTCCATAATTTAAAAAATAATAATTACCACCATATATTAAGCATTATCAACTCTTAATATGGGCCAGTATCTAGATACTGGGGATTATACTAGCTCTAAAAAGTTCAGCTCTACTATACCTGAGGGGCAAGATGTGGACAAGAAAAACCAGAGAGTCCCTGCAAGAAAGACAGATTTTAGATGAAAGTGAGAAAAACAAACAGGCAGACAAACATAGATGGGGTGAGGGTGGGAAAGAAGGTGCCTGAGACTACAGGAGACTCCACAGGAAGTCGTTGCAGAGAACTGGGAGAAGAAAGGCGTTGCAGGGTCTAACCCCCCCCCCCAAGAGGCTTGGAGACCAGCAACAACGGGAGGTGAAGAAGTTAACTTTCCCCTTCCTTGCGTCTTGGACTGCTGATAGGCTCCTGAGCTGCTGGAGACCTGCTGACACCAGCCCAGAGACGCTGCCCCCAGTGAGCTGTGGCCTCTTGGGAAAAGGGCACCAGGCTCCCACTTTCCTTGGGCACCTTCCACCTACAGACCCTAGCCCATCGGCAGACGCCATATTGCTCCAGTCTCCCCTCCCCCTTCCCTACCCACGGCTGCGGAGAGAGACAATTTAGCCACCACCTGGAGGCATCTGCAGGGCATCTGCAGGGAACTCGACCTTTCCTTTTGGGGCCCTACGGCAGACTGAGGGGTACTCAGACTGCGAGCTCCCTACCCATCAGCCCTCCCAGGTGCTGCTTGCCTAGACTTCAGCAGAGCAGGGCAAATCTTGAGGCAAAGAGACATCGATCCAGCTTGGGCACACTGGGTGACATGAGACCAGCACTCCTCTCCCTGGCAGGGTCGGGGATTGATCTCTGAGGCCCAGGGGACAGGCCTGCAGACCAGACCCCGTACACCCAGGTCACGATTGCACTGCCCCGGGGCACAGAATGGATATTTGTGAACAAGGCTACTGAGGAGTGTGTGCCTTCAGGGGCAGATGGGCGTGGGTCCTGGCTGCAGGGTGCTTGAGGGGCACCCCCCTCTCCCACGGGAGGACCCCACTGCCAGCTCAGGTCGTGATCCTGGGCAGGGAACCTCCTGGCCCACGTCACAGCCCGGGGAGATCCATCGGCGTGAGTTCCCGCTTGCCGGCAGAGGCCTGGGAGAAACCACGGAGAAGGGGAGGGTGGAGGAGAGCCAGGAGAGCGAGACCCGCTCCAGAGTGCTGGTTTCGGACAGCCCCACCCCCACACGCAGACTTTTCCGCCATTTCAGCCCCTCCAGGCAGCTTTGCACAGAAGCAGAGAATAGGCCCCTGATAGCAGCATTTGTGGAGCCTGAGGGCAGGCTTACCCAACCCAGCCCCACCCAGACTCACTCCCAGTCCTGTCCCCACTGAGGTGGAAAATAAGGACACACCTTTAAGTCCCAGGGCCCCACCCACCACCCGAGGCACAAGAGGGCCTCTCCAGAGGAACAAGAGCTGGCTACAGGACCCAAAAACAGCACTGCAGCTCACTCCTCTCAGCAAGTGCCACCTACTGACAGGAAGTCATCCTGCACACCCTTTTACTGCATCTGATTCATCATAAAGGGTGTGGTCGAATCTCACCCACACACACCACCTACTGGCTCAGAGACTAAACAGGGTGTGTCATTATCCAAACAAAAATCTAAAGGCAGGAAGGAACAACTGATCCAGATGGGAAGGTTTTATGTCTGTGTTCTCAGTTCTGTTCCATCGGTCTATGTGTCTGTTTAGGAAAATCAACAAGAAAAAAATCAAACAACCATATCAAAAAATGGCCAAAGGAGATGAACAGAAACTTTTCAAAACAAGATAGACTAATGGCCAACAAACACATGAAAAAATGCTCAACATCTCTAATCAGGGAAATGCAAATCAAAACCACAATGAGATATCACTTATCTCCAGTGAGAATGGCCTTTATCAAAATGTCCCAAAACAAAAAATGTTGGCATGGATGCGGAGAGATAGGAACACTCACGCACTGCTGGCAAGACTGCAAACTAGTACAATCTCTGTGGAAAGTAGCAGGAGGCACCTCAAAGAGCTACAAGTAGAACTACCATTTGATCCAGCAATACCATTACTGATTATCTTACCCAAAGAAACAAAAGAAATTCTATAAAAAAGACATCTGCACTAGAATGTTTATAGCAGCACAATTCACAGTTGCAAAGATGTGAAAACAACCCAAATGCCCATCAATACATGAGTGGGTTAATAAAATATGGTATATTCATACCATGGAGTTCTACTCAATCACAAAAAACAATGGTGATCTAGCACCTCTTGTACTATTCTGGATAGAGCTGGAACCCATTCTACTAAGTATCTCAAGAATGGAAAAACAAGCACCACATGTGCTCACCATCAAGTTGGTATTAACTGACCAACACTTAAGTGCACATATAGTAACAGCATTCATCGGATGTCGCGCTGGTGGGAGGGGGAGGAGGGCATGGGTATATTCACACCTGGTGGGTGCAGTGCACACCATCTGGGGGATGGACACGCTTGAAGCTCTGACTCGGGTGGGGCAAAGGCAGTATATGTAACCTAAACATTTGTGCCCCCGTAATATGCTGAAATAAAAAGTTTAGCTCCATTCTTCCATCTGTACAGAAAATATATTTCCTGAACAAAGCAAAGAGCTGCTTCAATATCTGTCATTTTACTAGGTCAATAGAATTTCCCACGATAGATAAACCTGATAAATATATGTTGAAACTGCCAGGAAATAGGTTAGCAAATGATGAACTTAAAAACAGAACTATTCTTTTCATTATAAAACTTAATAACTTAATAACTTAATGATTTCTTCTACACTTATCCTTTTAAAAATAAAAGGTGACAGTTAAGTACCAGAAACCAGATAATCAGACAAAAATCACATTTATTTCAATAGCTCAAAGTGCAAATACAGCAAGTCAGTTACAGAGTTTCAAGATACAGCTTTAGGTAAATGAAAACCTGATGTACAAAAATGAAAGGGTAAATAGCAGAAATAAAGCTCCTTAATTTTTTAAAAAATTCAAGTAACTTGAAAAACCTTTAGACTAAAATATTCCACTCATTAGTTAGGAAATGCTTTGTGCTAAATGCAATCATGAGGGACTTCGAACGACAGAATTACCCAGCTGGTCAGCGCTGGACAAGGTGGAGGTTACCGTTGTGGCTGTTCCCAACTCAGCAGCTCAGCCACTCACTGTATCAACTGATGTGGTTCAGTCCATGACATTTTGATCTTCAGGCAAATTCTTAAAAAGGTTTGAAGTTAAAGATAATGCCAACATCACTATTAAGACTTTTCTGAAATTACCAGTATATAACTAAAGATCCAAAGATCAATGTCAACTTCAGTATTACTGGGGAAAAAATCACATAATACTTTTTCCATTACTTAAAACGTTTTTTGTAAGCTTAGCAACACAGCCTTTAAGACTTCCTCAGGAAAACGCTACTTAAATATATATTATTTCTACATGTACAGATCTTGTATGTAAAGTAGAAAAAATTCCCACTAGGAAGATAATTAAAGATTGTTAATGATCTTTTTATCGCTTAGTAGCCAAGACACACGCTTATTTCTGTTCCCCAGAAGCAACGTTAGCTTCCAGTTTCACGTTAGGAAAATGTGTATCTTCAGGAAGGTTTACGTGAGACGTTTATTCAGTCTTTTTCTCAAACTTCATCTTTTCATTATAGGCCTTAAACTGAGAATCTGTTCCAAAAAGTCTGTCCCACCAGGTAAACGTGGACGCGTAGTTCCCAATGAAGTTCATGTGGTGGAAATCGTGGTGCCGCGAGCCAGCATAGAAGGGGATGAGGTTTAAGGGGTTGAGGGGAATGTCGTAGCCACTGAAACGGAAATGGTAACAATCACTAAAGAAATGAATACATCTAAAATAAGTGACATTTTTAATAGTCATGTGCTTATTAACTAATTAAAACGATATTCTACTTTGCCTAAATCACTTTATTTCTAAGATATTTATGAAAGGTAAAAGCTCACAGAAAAGGGTGCATATTCTAGAAACTACTTTTAGAATATTTAAAAAAAAAAGCCTTGAAAGATCTATAAATATTATATGTTACACATTAGGGGATGAAAAAGAGTAGTTATAGTAATGCATCTTTAAAACCCAGATTTTCAAGAATTATTTTTAAGTTTTAAAGGAGGTTTGCCACGACAGCGTATAACAGTTGTAAAGCAAGCCCATAATACTAAATATGTCTTTTAGAGTAAGTCACGTGAAATTAGTATAAAGCATTTAAAAAGTCAGACCCAAGAACACTTGTATAGCAACTTCTTGTATTTTTTAGGCAATGACCAGCTGAAATTAAACGTACCACAATTAATCAAAATATCAGTGTGCTTTTCTATAGTTGGGAAAACCTAAGTGATTTCAATAAAGAGTCCCATTTGGAGTATTCTCCTTTACTTCCAACCGTGTATCTAAATCAGACGTCCAGTTACCCCCTCTGGACCACCCAGTCCCTCCCGCTCCTCTTGGAGGGAGTGAGGAGGAGCAGTGGAAGGAAAGGATGAAAGGGGCGTCCATGACAATCTTTCCAGAGAAGAATATTCTCCGCCTAGAACCACAGCATCATGTTTGGTATTTTACTGGCTTAAAAATAATTCTTAGAATTTGGGTCTAGTAACAAATCCAAAGTCAAAATACAATGAACGTATAATTTCTAAATAGTAAGAATTAGAATAAGCATTTAAGAAGACATTCATTATAAATAGTAGACCACAGAACACCCTCCAGCGAACCCAAAGGCAGCACCTGCAACGCGCATGCGTCACACGCAGCATTTTCATCTCGTGAGGGCTTTCCTCATGCCAGACAGTCAAGACTAAAATAGTCTTATTCACTGAAGGCTGAATGTTTCCATATTTCTTCAGATATGAGTTAGCTTTAGGTTTATTTCAGAAAAGAAAGAAATTGCTGCTCCTATTTATTTTATTTATCCAAATAACACATTATCACTATGAAAATAACAGAATAGATTGCATTTTTTTATCCAATGATTATGTTCTCCTGTCTTCTTAAAAATAACATTAAAAAGATTGACTTCTCCCATTAGTCTAGTTAGAAATATAGATCACCTTATGACCATCAAAATAAAGACATCTTCTGATACCTCACACCTAAACAGAAACCATCACTCACCTGTGGACATCAATAGTCTCCATCAAACGAACGGTCACCCACGCCCAAAGAAGAATTACATGATCACACAAAAGCACGATTCCGATGAAAAATCCAGCTCCAAGAATCACAGTTTCCAAAGGATGTGCATATTCAGCTTCCATCCCAAATGGAGCCTAAAGCAATGGATAAAAATTCCTTAACATGTTGTGATGGTTAATTTCATGTGTCAGCTTGGCAGGGCCATAGTACCCAACCGTTTGCCCAGACATCAGCCTAGACTTGCTGCGAAGGTATTTTTTCGATGTGGTTAACATTTCCATCAGGAGACTCTGAATAGACTACCCTTCATAAGGACGGTGCGCTTCAACTAATCAGTTAAAGGTCCTATGGGTAAAAACTGAGGTTTCTTGAAGAAGGAATTCTCAAGACTACAACATGGAAACCCTACCTGCGCTTCCAGAGCTTGCGGCTCTGAGGAATTTGGATTCAAGACTGCAGCAACAGCTCTTACCTGGATTTCCAGCCTGCAGCCAGCCCTACGGATTTCAGACCTGACAGCCCCAACAAATGCACTAGCCAACTCCTCAAAATAAATCTCTCTGTGAATATTATTAACATATACTCTATCGATTCTACTTCTCTCTGGAGAACCTGAATAATACATCTATTTATGCACATATTTTACAAAATTATATTGTTTCTATATGTAACGATAATATATCTAGCTATGTATACATATAAATAATAGCAGCAATTCTCAATAAAAATATCTTTTTGTTCCTACTAAACATCAAAAGGTCTGAGGATATAAAATCTTATTAACCATCTTTGATGGTTTAAGATAAAAGCATTTAATAATTGTCTTGAACTCTAATTTTTATTTATGTATTTACTTTGTTTTGTCAAGAAAAGGATGCTTGATTTAGCACACCATGTAGCAATGAGCAATGCAGAACATACCGACATGGCCATTTCACAAAGCTACATCAAAGCAGGTGTAATAAAAATCACTGTCTTTGTGGGAGTTAGCAATGTGATAAACATGTGTTAAAACTAAGTCAATAATTGTTGTAGAAGTTTCAATATTAAAGGTTCATCATTTGAAGGTCTCACTGAAATGGCCCTAACATTACTCTGGCCGCTGTCAAACTGCAGGTGTCTAGTGTACAGCCACAAGGACGAGAGTCTCAACTATTTCATGTCCGTGCTGTATTTTTCTTTCAGGTCTCAATTTATCATGAATCTAGATACTACAGAAGATTCGCAGAACTGGTTTGAGTATGTGTTATGTTCTTATTCATGCCAAAGGAAAAAGAAATGAAAACATCACTGATAATTTCTTTAAAATGCTCAGGCCATAAAAATAGATATTTTGCCTCTAATAGAAAAAAATTATTCAATATATTTCTAACATACCTGAAACTCATGATGAATTTTATGAATGTGCTTATATATTCTTTTGTGGTGCAGGAGTCTATGCAAGAAATAGTGCCAAGTGTCCTCGATAACCGCACAGCCAAAGCACCTTGCCAAAAGCATATACCTTCAAGATAAAAATGTCGTGATGTGTATGAAATAACTTTTATTTGAACAATATAGACTTTTACTTGGGACCACTGCTGGAGACATATAAAACCAAATACCAGCTTGACCTAACTGAATATACTCATCAATAAATTCTCAAAACTGCTTGATACAGCTACATGATATAACCTTAAACAAAGGTAAAGAGACGGGTTGCTACACCAATTCTATTTTGACAAAAATCTACAGGTATAAAATCAGAATTAAAAAACACAATCCAAAATTTCTAGGAAAAGAATAATATTGACGAAGGACTTAACCTAACATTAGTAACAGCAACATGATCATTTTTTCTACAAGATGATACAATTTAAGTGCAATGAGCAAAAAATATTTTATATACAAATGCACGACACAGACGCTCTCTTGTTTTGCTCTTCTTATTTTTTTTTTGAGACAGTCTCCCTCTCTCACCTGGGCTAGAGTGCCGTGGCATCACCATAGCTCACTGCAACCTCAAACTCCTGGGCTCGAGCAATTCTCCTTCCTCAGCCTCCAGAGTAGCTGGGACTATAGGTGTGCATCACCACACTCAGCTAATTTTTCTATTTTTAGTAGAACCAGGGTCTCGCTCTTGCTCAGGCTGGTCTCAAACTTCTGAGCTCAAGCGATCCTCCCACCTCAGCCTCCCAGAGAGCTTAGGATTACAGGCGTGAGCCACCGTGCCCGGCCTCTTGTTTATGTTGAATATACATGGACAGTATCTATATATTGGTATATCTATATTCGGGTATATCACGTACAGGCAGGAGAATTCAAATATTATTTGAATGTAAATATTTGCACTCCAGTTAAATACATATAATAAAATAATGAAATATATAATAAAATTTGTGTCCATATAAACAAATATACATATATATACATAGTCAAATGCCACATTAATGACATCTCAGTCAACGACAGACTGCACATATGACAGTGGTCTCAGGACTGTAATGCCGTACTTTTACTGTACCTTTTCTATATTTATACACACAAATGATTATCATTGTGTCACAACTGCCTATAGTATTCAGTTCAATAATACACTGCACGGTTTGCAGCCTGTGGAACCTAGGTCTGTGTACGTGCACTCCATGGTGTTTGCACAATGCCGAAGTCACTGAGCAACACATTTCTCAAAAGGTGTCCCTTTTGAGTCATGAGTTAAATGACACATGCCTCTGGGTGTGTGCGTATTCCCAAATATACTGGTATTTATATGGACACGAGTTTCATAAACCCTCTGAACTATCTCATATTTTCATTCATTTTAGATCTCAAATGTAACACATTTTTTCTTAGCATGAGCATGGATATCTGTATCTAATCATATAAAGAATGTTATGGAAACTTACGATGCTAGAAATTCACCTTCCAATAAAATATTACATTAAAATAAAGATATGAAAATGTGAACATTTTAAGTTTCTACTATGGTTTACTTTTCTACTATTTATTTACTCCCAAAGTTGAGAACAAACAATAACCAAATGAACAAAAAAGATAAACGTTAAGCAAAACTTAATAAGATAATAAACCATGACTGAGTACAAAATCAAAATTTTATCTACATACCATCTTGGCATTGTTTCCCAATCATAAGGAATATTGAAATACTCTGTAAAATAATAGGTTCCACAAATCAATGGCAGCTGGATACAAAAGTGATTAAAGAGAAGTATTTTAAAACATTTCCACTGGTTTTCCCATGTTTCTGGCTTATCCTTTTGAATTTTATACTTTTTCATGTAAGGTATAAATTGAAATAAAAATCCGGGTAAGCAGAACAAGAAATAAATGACTTCATGAACTATAAGAGACCCCCACGTTGCAATCTGGAAGTTGGTGTAATTATCCAACAGATAGTTCCAAACATTTTTAAATAGTTCCTGCAGAGGATTCTCAGGCAAGAGTGAGTCTACATACTCCACGGCCAAGGATGCAGAACTGAAGATGCTGACACTTTCGTTTGTTGCCATTTTCCAAATCTCTGCAGACAGCCCTGTATTTCTGTCCCGCCGCTAGGCGACTGCCTAGTGTACTGTTTTTGTTGTTCTTTTTCAATTTTTGAGGGTGTTGTTTAGGTCCTTTGAATTTCCATATGAATTTTAGAATCAGCTTGTCAATTTGTTACAAAAGAAAAGCCTGTAGGGATTTTGATTAGGACTCTGTTGAATCTGTAGATTAATTTGGGCAAAATCGCCATCTCAACAATACTGAGTTTTCTGACCCATGAGCAGGTACGTCTTTCCATTTATTTAGGTCTTCTTTAATTTCTTTTATTACTGTTTCATAGTTTTCAGGGTACAGGTCTTGCAAATATTTTGTCAGATTTATTTCTAAGCATTTTGTCATTTTAATGCTATTTAAAATGTTTTAAATTGTTTGCTGCTCATGTATAGAAATGAAATTGATATTTTTATATTGATCTCTTATCCTGCAATCCTTCTAAGGTCACTTATTAGTTAGTAGGGTTTTTTTTGTAATTTCCATCTAATTTTCTACATAATCAATCATGTAATCTGCAAAAAACCCAAAGTTTTATTTCTTCCTTTCCAATCTTCACGGCATTTGTTCCCCCCTTATCTTATTGTATTGACTGTAACTTATAATACAATCTTGAATAAAGAGGTAGGAGTGGACATCCTTGTCTTGCTCTTGATCTTAGAGGAAGCAGTCTTTCACTATTAAGTATTTATGATTTAGCCATAGTTTTTTTTTTTTGTTTGTGTGTCTGTTTTTTTGAGATAGAGTCTGGCTCTGTTGCCCTGGCTAGAGTGCCGTGGCGTCAGCCTAGCTCACAGCAACCTTGAACTCCTGGGCTCAAGCGATCCTACTGCCTCAGCCTCCCAAGTCGCTGGGACTACAGGGATGTGCCACCATGCCGGCTAATTTTTTCTATATATATTTTTAGCTGTCCAATTAATTTCTTTCTATTTTTGGTAGAGACGGGGTCTCGCTCTTGCTCAGGCTGGTCTCGAACTCCTGAGCTCAAACGATCCACCCGCCTTGGCCTCCCAGAGTGCTA